>SKCR01030016.1:0-37452 GCA_019454045.1 Zanthoxylum bungeanum
AGCAATAAGTTTCTAAACTACTTGAAAGAGTAAAGTATTCTTTCAAAAGAGGACTCCTCCCTGAACACGCCAATTTGACGGTGTGTCCGAACCGAGTAACCGAATTTTATTAGACATGATTAGGTTAATCATGAGTCGCTCTGAGCTACCATTTCCTTCAACGGATATGCATAAACAGTGCAGAACTTATTTAGAATAAGGTTCCATTAAAATCTATTGACAGATAACATATTAAATATGAACGGGAAAGAAACTAGGTTTCACATTCCTGTTAAATTTGGGAATGCTAGGCATATGTTTGGATGATACCAAACTAAAACCCAAATTGGATTAGTGCCAATTGTAGGATATCCTGGGGATACCAAAGTATTGTACTTATACAACTCACTTGAGAACAATTGGATTGTTGCTCACCATGCGGTTTTCCTGAGAGGAATACGATATGTAGTGGTAAGTGGGAGGATAGTAAAACTCGATGAAAAATCGGAGTGATACTATTCAAGGCATTGAATCCTTAATGGAACACAAATAGTTCATCAAGGATGTAACTATTACCATTAATCTTCGATACACAAGAACCGCGTGAGTTGGAGAGATTCAGAAAACAACCTGGGGTATGGGTTTCTGATCTCACCTCGTAAAGATGTCAATCTTTTGAGGTATACCAACTGACTACGTATGAGGAAGTGATACAAGGTATCGACTCCCTATTATGGCAAAGTGCCATGAGTCCGAAATGGATTCCATGTATATCAACCAGTTTGGATACTAGTGATGTACCGCAAGGCATTGTGCCTATTGGTACTGTATAAGTCTTCAAGGAAGACATACATGGATGGCAACATACCAACGTATAAAGCTAGGCTTTTAGCGGAAAGGTATCGTTATCAACATTGTGTTGATTTTGATTCAACCTTTTACCTGTTGCCACGGTGAATCCATTTGGATAATACTTGCTAAAGCTGCATGTTTCATTTATGAAATATGACAGATGGACGGAAAATCGCTTTCCTGAAAAGGAAAAACTTTTGGAGGATGTTTAAAACATCCTGACGGTTTTGTCGTACAAAAACTAGCAAACAAGGTTTGCAGGTTAATCGATCCATGTTGGATTGAAGCAAGCATTGGTTCTAGGAATCGTCGTTTGATGTAATCATAATAGTTTATGATTTAATTCAAAACAAAAACATTCTTGTGTATATAATAGGGTAGTGGGAGCGCACTGATAGTGGCTGTCCTCTAAATAATGATAATGTGTCATTTCTTGGAAATGATATTCCCATAATAATCGGCGAAAGCTTGGCTTTCGAAAACTCTCCGTGGAATCGTACATTGTAAAATGTACGCGACCTAGTGTCTCATACGCTTTGAGCATATGATTCACAAACGGGCCAATCCAAGTGATAGTCACTGGATTGATGTTAAGAACATCCGTTAGTATCTTAGAGATCTAAGGATGTTGTCTTAAACTTTGGAGAAGGAGAACTTGAAGTGACTAGGATCACTACCACAGTTTCCAACCGATAAAAATGATACTATACAGTTTGAATAATGTGTACAGTGAGCTGGAAATCTTCCAAGCAAGATACTGTTACCGAATAAACAACAAATTCGGATTATTGCTGCAGCTGAGGCAGCAATAGAAGCCTTCTGGGGTCGAACAAATCTAATTAGATTAGATATAGTTCTGTTAGCAACTGAGCTAGGCGTCAGCACAGGCTAAAGAATTAATGGTCTCATCAACGATAATCATGTAAATCCGCTGACGAAAACCTTTTCTCAGCAATTTGAGCCAACCGTACATAGTCCGGGTGGTAGACACTCGAGTGACTGGCTATAGGCTAAGTGGGAGATAGTTGGACAATTATGACCCATAGCGTCACTATTTGTACAGATCATTGTGTTGTTGTACAAATTAACTATGTGACAAAGGAGATTGCACTCTTACCATTTGTGATTAGATCACCTAGATATATAAATGATAAGAGGTCCATATGATTTTTTCCTGGACTGAGAATGATATGAGACAGTATCAGTCCACGAAGGATAAATCATTAAATATCCCTAGTCAGAGTATTATCGAGATATGACATCGATAAATACGTAAAAGACTAGTATTGCACTTGTGCATGTTGTGATGGCACAACAACATAGTTCTTATATTTGGGTATAGGATACTCATGCAAGTGTATTAGGAGGTGTGTTTTACCGATGGTACGGGAAACAGCTTCGCTCTGGATAGACCCCTTCGGAATTCCATTGGTAGTATGACTATGTGTCTATGGAAGTCCGAAATCAGGGTAGGTGTATTTGGTCTTAACCTGAGACTTGCACCGCTAATACTTGCGACAATCAATATACTTTGGTTGAGGTCGTCCAGGGCTTTGACAGGTTCTGTGTACGCCAATACTGGGTATATTGAGAATCGTAGTGTGTTGGGTGTGATGTCAAGACGGAAGTGTCACTCCAGTCATATGGAGTTGATGGTCACGTAGGATACGGTACTGGTTCTCTTTAGTACTGCAGTCATCGGGATAAAATGACAAGGTCATGTTTATCCGATATAGAGACTAGTTACCAGAGATCCGACATGTGCTTCGTACGGGCCATACACGATTCCAGCCCTAGGCCTAGCACGTGATCATCCGATACTGGATCCATATACGCAATACCACGTATACTACGCCTGATATAGATCGCTTATTCCTGTAAGCATGTTTCTGGAGAATTGGGTAGGCATGGCGCTTTGCTAGAAGCCAACCTTGTCTTGTGAATCGGTGTAAACGTAGTACGAGGTACTTACGTATTCGGATAGTCCAATGACCCGATTACTGCCAACATATCCGGAGATCTCATGGGTCGCTCCCCGAAGATTCACCGATGACGTATGACTCGCACTTTAATTAATCTGGGATTAATTTAATGAGAGAGAAAATTAATCTGGGATTAATTGCAGAGATATTTTATCTGGGATAAAATATCATTTGAAGAGAGAACGATTAATTGGAATTAATCGGTAAATTAATATATTTGATATATTAAACGAATTGGATTTCGATGCCGAATCAAAATTAGATTTTAATTCGGGCGAACGAATTAATTTAGAATTAATTCGTTAGTGACGTGAATAGTGATTTCGCTAGGCGTAATCGTTTAATTACGACGCATCGAAAAATTCGTTAATTTGGAATTAGCGAACCTGAGCCCGAGATTATTTGCGAGCGCATTCGCATTTCGAATTCGAGTGCGGCACGCAAGTCAAATCAAGCGTAAAATCATTAGTCACATCAAGCGTCAAATCACATGTCACTTTGAGTGATGTGACATTTGAGTGATTGATGTGAGTTGATTTGTGGTGATTGACAAGCATTTAATGCTTGCTTTATGGAAATTAAAGAAATGGTATATGGTTTTAATAATTTTGGAAAATATAAAACCCTTTTACAATTTTTTTATTTCCCACTCATTTTTTTCTCTCTCTCTTTTACGTATTAGGCTTTTGGAGCCAAAATGCTCTTCATCTCTCTCACGGTCTCATGACCGATTCTTCCTCTGTTTTGGTTTTGACCGAGCAAAATGGAGAAGAAAAGGACATGATTTTGTTGCAAGATCTTTGTGCTAGCACACTCTAGGAGGCATACCAAGGTGTTAGAGCAGTGAGTTCGTGAGCATGGATGATTATTAACAAAGCTTGGAGCTTCAATGGACGTCCATGGCCGATTCTTGGAGGAGGATGCAGCCCCCACGCCGTGCAGTCCACCATTTGCGCAGCCCACTGCCGAGCAAGGAGGAGCAGTGCGTTTTTGTCTTCGTTGCATCGTTGTCTACGATCAATGTGAGTTTTTTCTGCACCTCCTTTGGTTGTACTTACACTTGTTTCATGCTTAAGCTATGATCTTGGGACTTGATTTAAACTCAACAGGTTGTAGAAATAGCTTTCGATGGAACTCTGTTAAGTATGTGGGCAGTAGTAAGTAAAGCGTAACCCCAAAGGTAATATGGAAGATCTGTATAGCTCATCATAGATTTCACCATATCTAATATAGTGAGATTTATCTACTCAAACACACCATTGTGTTGAGAAGTTCTTGGTGGGCTATATTAGGCAAGAATCCCATTATCTCTTAAATAAATTATGAATTTGTCGCTCATGAATTCACCTTCTCGATCTGATCGAAAGCATTTGTTGAATTTCTCGATTGTTTTTTTTACTTCGTTATATTGAAATTTTTAAATATTTCTGATTTATGTTTAATCAAATAGAGATATCTATATATTGACTTATCATCCGTGAAAGTCACGAAGTATGTTGAACTATCATGAGCGACATGATTTAATAGACCACACACATCACTGTGTATTAGCTCCAATAAATCTTCAACACAGTGTCCAACACCAAAAAAATTAGGCCTTTGTCATTTTTCCTTGCATACATGACTCAAAAATTGGATAAGGATCTAATGTAAGATTTTCAATCAAACCATCCTTAACCAATTTTAATAGACGTCTAACACCTATGTGACCCAATCTCATATGCCATAATTCAATATTATTTAGTTCAGATCTTTTACTTGTATTTTCCTTTATATTAAAGACAACTTTATATGTTTCCAAAATATATCGACTATTAGATAAAGAACATTCACATATCAAATAGTTATCTTTATCATATAAACATAAAACACAATCTTTAATGATTATTTTATATCCATTAGGGAGATCTAGAACAACCATTCTCGCCATTCCCAACTCTAAGCTGGATCTCCCCTTTGTTCAGCCTTCTTTTAACCCCCATGACCTATATGGATTTGCAAATATGAGTGGGACTGCCGGTGTCTAACACCCATCCACTATTTGCATCTAAGGCTAATGAGATGTCAATAATAGGAAAAATATAATGCGTACCTGAGGGTCCTGCTTTTCATTTTAGCTCTGGACAATCTTTCTTCCAGTTTCCAGACTTCTTGTAGTGTCGACGTGCATCACGAGCTACATGGGTCTTGTAGTCTTGTGCTTCTTGGAGTTTTTCAAAGAACTTGCTCCACCATAGACGTACAAAGTGGGATTACCTTTCTTCAAATCTTATTCCGCCGTGCGAAACATGTTATGAAGTTCTTCATAAATGGCTTACATCGAATACATATGAAAATTTAACACAAGCTATCATAAGTACCAGACAAAGAAGATATAATCAAATTATGGCCTAGCCGTTCATCAATCATTGTGCCCCATCATTCCAAATATCGAATCTGATCTATCATGTTCAAAACAAGGACTAGTAGCTTCTATATCCTTGAGCGTAACAAGGAACAATTCCTTAGATCTCCGATATATTTCAATTTCATGATTTGCCTCGAATAACTCTTTAAGTGTCCTCATAATGCTCCAAGCATTAAGTACCTCTATGTATTGTCTTAGAAAATCTAGAACCATCGATTCTAAAATGTAGGATTTCACCCTTAGGTTATCATCCCTCCATTTTCCAAAGTCTCTCGCTCTTCGGGAGTGGAATCCGGATCGATTTCAACAGGAAATAGATTGAGCGTTGTAGGCACTGCATTTTGCATATAAGTCCCGATGATGAGTCTCGTACGGAGGCACTACTCTTTAGGTTGCAGAGAAGTCGCGGGAAACGAATGTCGGAAGGGGAAATTCAGAATAAGTATGTCATCGGATTCAATTCACATGTTCACTGCTTTCGTTCGTGCTGTGTTTGTGAACATGTTCGAACGTCAAGCAGATTGCGGGCGTTTGTGTAGTGTTCGAATCGGCATTCGAACGGTGTCGGTACTTCTGGTTTTGTTGCTAGCCTCACGCCCAAGCCCAATTAGCCCAAGCCCAATTAGCCCAAGCCCAATTAGCCCACTAAAAATAACAAAACACATATTTAACACATGGTGAAATTAAAACAAATCAAATAAAATCTAAATAATCACATACCTAATTAAAACAAACAAATAAATCACCTCCCTAATTTAATTAGATGCTTTCCTTGTGAGATACTAATTAGAAATATTCCCCCATAATTGCATGATTCCCTTTCCTATTCACACAAGAGAAACCATAGCCTTTGCCTATAAAAGAAACACAAATCCAACCCTTGCTCTCTCCTAGCTCTACACGCCCAAGACAAGAATAGGCAAAATAATTCTCTTCTCCTCCTCCCTCTAGCAACCGAAAACATCACTGTTAAACACTTCTTCCTTGCACGCATACATCCCTCTAAAATAGCCCTGTAGTGACCGAATAAACTGCCTTAAAACACACCACCATAACCACCAAAAATAGTCCCTGAAACTGCACTGCAGTGACCAAAAAATCACCCCCGAAACAGCAGCCCAAACACCGAAAACAGTAGCCAATAATAGTCCCTTAATATAGCAAAACAGTGACAAAAAAACTACACTTTAAAACCCTTAAACTATCGCAAGAAACAGCAGCAAAACAACAACAAAACAGAGGAAACGACAGCTCAAAATAGCGAAGCAGCGAACGAGAGCAGGGGACCAGTGAACCGGATGAGTTACAGAGCATCAACCCTTCTGACAACCGTGTAACGCACTTTCGAGAGACGACCTAAGAGGTTAGACCTGAGGGCACCCTTCTTATTTATTCTCATCTTTTTTTGTTGTTTATTAGAATTCCTTCGCATGAGAGTCGTTTGTTGATATATGTTGTGGTCCTTGAATGAATGGAACATGTGTTCTCTCTTGTGGTATATCGGATGGAAACCCGGACGTAAATTCCGTAGCCGAATCCGAATGGATGGTATTGCGGTTTGCACTCGGGATATAATGCCACGTACCACTTAAGAGATTCACACATTTCGTTTCATTCAACCTTGTATTCGAGCATGATTGGGTTACTAGTATGTTATTTATTTTTAAGCATGATTTAGTCGTTAGTATGCTATTACTTTCTGCATGTTACTTATTTATGCATGATGATATAGTGCGCATGGGCTAACTAGGGTGGATTAAAGGTCCTCTATTCGAGGGAAATGCCTAAAGGCTACATTTTCCATGATGTTTTGCCGCGCTGGACGAAGTATGTTTGATTGAATGTGAGATATGTTTAATCGAGCATACGAGGTCCTATATTATTGTTGTCTTTATTTTATATGGATTGTAATAGAATGCGCATGGGCTAACTAGGGGGATTAAAGGTCCTCTATTCGAGGGAAATGCCTAAAGGCTACATTTACCACGATGTTTTGCCGCGCCTTTTATTATGTCATTTACCATGTGCATATCATTGCTTTATTTACGCATGCATTGCATTCTTGTGCGCATGGGCTAACTAGGGTGGATTAAAGGTCCTCTATTCGAAGGAAATGCATGAAGGCTACCTTTTCCATGATGTTTTGTCGTGCCGGACGAGGTGCACCCGATTGAATGTGAAATGTGTTCCATCGGGCACACGAGGTCCTACATTATGTATTTGTTTATCCATATATATGTTTGTGTCATTTCAGATGCCATTTTGGCAATCTCGTTCGAACGCGTTTCCAAATGCTACACGAACGTATGCATTTTGTCTCATCTCGTTCAAACGCGTTTACGAACGCTACACGAACGTATGCATTCTGTTTATTTACATTCGAACGCGCCTCAGAATGCTACTTGAATGTTTGCATTCTGTTTATCGTCGAACGCGTTTACGAATGCTACTCGAACGCGCATGCATTTTATTGTATCATGCATCAGGTCTCATCCCGTTCGAACGTGTTATCAAACGCTATACGAACGCGGATATTCTGTTTATTGTTCGAACGCGTTATCAAACGCTACTCGAACACTTGCATTCTATTTACCGTTCGAACGCATTTACGAACGCTACACGAACACACACACACTGGATAGATTCCTTTATCATGTTTCATCCATGTTTGTTCCCCTAGTCATTCCCTTCCCCATCATATGTTTAGTTAGCTCTCTTCAATTATTGCACTTAATTGCCTCTCTTTAATATGCATGCTTGTACAATTATTGTTCATTTGCGTCTCTGTGTTTATCAATATAATGTGTTCATGAAATTAATGCTTGCCGTTATTCCAATTCATTTTTTAATGCATGAACTTAGAAGTAGATTATCCTTGGAAATATATGTTGCTTAGGCTTGGTTAGATTATTGCACAAATCATTTCATTACGAGTGGCATAAGTAAGGAACCATTCCGAACCCAACAGTTTGAGGTCTTCCCTTGCGAGGGGTGAGTGCGGCTTTAAATCATTTTCCCGGTTCACACCGGGTGGCGACTCCATGTTATTTCTCCGGTTTAGTTCCCCCGCGGGCTATTTCGTACTCCCATCCGGGCCGCGAGCCCGGGACAACGTCGTCGATTTTTGTGT
Source organism: Zanthoxylum bungeanum (assembly GCA_019454045.1). Taxonomy (NCBI): domain Eukaryota; kingdom Viridiplantae; phylum Streptophyta; class Magnoliopsida; order Sapindales; family Rutaceae; genus Zanthoxylum; species Zanthoxylum bungeanum. Next base: position 8,351 of record SKCR01030016.1, read on the forward strand.
CCTACAAGCGACACATAGCTTAACTTCTCTCACTCATAGATAAGGCGAATGTTCATTTCCCACTCAAATTCATTTTCAGCTCCTTTCAATTTATTAGAGTCAAAAGTCGCGCTAATGGATTGCGGCAGCCATCCACAAGACTGTTGGGGCAGATGTGGAACCTCGATGGTAAGATCGGTGCCCTGTGCAGCGGAAATGGGTCTAACCCATGGATATCAAGTATGGGTGTAATTTTAAATAATTTTATAAAATACTATATATTTCATTATGAGTGTATAGGAAACAATCGAGGCTGAATCGGAGTCCGGAAGCTCAAGAATGAACGAAAAGTTATAATAATCATCGCTCGATAAGTGTGCAGTGTGCGTGAACTACTATATATTTGATTTGAAAAGTTGTAATTAATAATTGAGGGATGAGCACTTCTACTTTAAATAGACGTGCTCACCTCTAATTTTCTTCGTGCTTATTTCATTTCATCTCTTAAAGAATTTGGAATAATTGTCTTGGTGTTTTATTTTCTTGTAACTTTTTTTAGTAATAAAATTATGTGTGTTTTTATTCAAAGCATTAGTCGGTAATTTTAAATTTATGTCCAACATAAATATTTTGACCCAATCACAAGCAAATTGAGTTTATACTTCCAAAGCATCTGTACACAATTAATTAACACTAATTTCAACATCAAGTTATGTTATTATGTATCTAATAGATAATTCAGCACTATATGTCTCACTAATGATAATTCACTAATGAAAACATAGCTTTTGGAGAAGATCAAACTTACTTAGCAAGCTTGATTTCAAGATCCAATCTTCTTCTCCTTGTTGAAATGTTGTGGAGAACCTCCAAAACTAGCAAGCTTGGTTCCAAGATCCAATATTCTTCTCTTATTGTTGTAGAGACTTCCCAAAGCTAGCAAGTTTGGTTCCAAGATCCAATCTTATTCTACTTGTTATTGTAGAGAACTTCCAAAGCTTCTCTAACAAAAACTTTTACTTAAACTAATTTCTCTAACTCTTGCTTTTCTTAGATTTCTCAAGCTTGATTAAAAACATGCTCAAGCTTTCCTTTTATAGAAAAACTGAGGTAATTTTTAATTAATAAAAGTTCTAATCAACTTTTATGTCGCCTTAATCCAATTTATCCAAATATGTATAATTATATGTAACTAATCACATCCGTCTACCACTTTGATTTAATCCAATTAAATCAAGACAAAGTCTAATAAATGGATTAGTTCATTGTCTACCACTTTGATTTAATCGAATTAAATCAAGACAAATACACCTATAATTGCATATTTGTAATTACCAAAATATCCTCCAATAGTAGAGATATTTATGAATTTACAACAAAGCCCTTGTGTAATTTTGGATTAATCCAATTAATCTAATTGGGTCAAAGTAAATAAATAATATTATCGAATAACATTTAATTATTTTAGTTTATAATATAAAATATTATCGACTACCAAAGTGCTCAACGCCATTTTATATTGTGGGACTCTCTAAGTCCAGACACGTTTGTCATTAAAGCCTAGCTTAAATGTACGCAATTCAGCACCTACAAATTTACGAAGAACACGAACGAACTTGATGAACTATACAAGTCGAGTTCTGATGAGTGGTAAATCTATCACTATTTCCTACTCATTTAACCTAATATCTTGTATAGTTTCTTGAGTTTTGTGAATATTTTGATGTGTTTTGTGTTATTTTGTAGATAAATAAAGTTTCAGGACATTCTAGAGGTGATTTGGAGCAAAACAGTGAAAATTGGCAAGAAGGGCATTTTGGTAATTTAGGCGCGTCGCGACGCCTAACATGCGCCGAACAGTGCTAACGTGCGCCGGGTCCACAAATCAGAATCTGAGAAAATTTTGACTTTGCTAACGTGCGCCGTGCCACTTGTCACCATCACAGCCGATCTGCTAACATGCGTCGTGCCACGTGTCATCATCCTACGGTGCTGACAGTCACCATCGCCATGTATCGCCATGTGTCACTCCACGTCATTGCCACATCATCGTCCACATCACCAGGTTGACCGACTCAAACTGCCACGTCACTACCACGTCATCATCAACCAATCACACAGCGTGCCACATGTCGCGATTCTATGGTACCGACAGTCAAATCGCCACGTCAGCATCAATTATTGGCTCTTTTATCCCTATCTGACACGTGGCGGATAAGAATCTAGCCGACCAATCAGAAGCCGCCACGTGTCACAATAATTGAGCCCCAACCACCTGCCACGTGTCACCTTATCCAGAATCTTCAACCGACGAACCAGAGCGTGCCACGTCGACCAAACGGGCGTCGCGACGCGAGCTGGGCGTCGCGACGCGCGACCCCTACTGACCCCTATAAATAGAGCGCGAAATTCCAGTTTTCAGTTTGTACCACTCTCTCTCATCTATTTGATGTAAGAGGGAGTTTCTCTCTCTAGTTTCTTTTAGTTTTTAGTTTTGTAATTAATTTTAATTACGTTTTGTAATAATAGTAATTTACTTTTTTACTTTTTACAGTTTTTACTATTCACCATGAGGAGGTAACTTCCCCAGCTAGGGTGAAAGGTAATTCTTTTACTATTGCTATTTAGATTAATCTCCTTTAAATATAATATATTCACTATTTAAAATATTGACTTAAAAAGGATACCGCCAGATTGGTCGGTTGTAATTCATTTTAATCTGGTTTAAACTTGACTAATCAAGGATATCGCCAGATTGGTCGGTTGGTAATTAAACTTTCTTACCGCCTATATGGTAGGTTCATGGACAAATCTTTTTACCACCTTAATGGCTGGTTGGACTTATTTGACTTAATAAGGTTACCGCCTATATGGCTGGTTGGTAAAAAATCACAAGTTTATATATTATATTATGGGAGATATCTAAATTAGTAGTAGTAAAAGTAATTCCTTTTACCTTAGCATTTTATTTTATTGTAATTTACTTTTCAGTATTTACTTTACCGCATTTTTACTTTATGTCTTTTATTTTCAAGTTTTTACTAGCCCTAGTTATGTGTTGTAACTAAATTAGTTATCTGGGGTTGTGATGACTTTTAATATCACCGATTTATAAGAGGTTAGATTATAGTTTGGGTATTATAAAGATTTATTTATTGAGTCTTAATCTTAATGCTTTTTCATTAACTGGCCATTAATAAAATTGAACTGGGAAACTTAAAATGAACTAGACATAGGGATTTTAAGTTTAAGACCTTAGACTCAATAGCCCACGATCTTCCTTGAGGATAAATAACCCTTTAATAGATTTTCTTACAGGATAGACATATACCTGTGGGGCGGGGTAGCCATATTTGGAACTTAAACTTAATGAATCCAGATAATTTGGTTGACATAGACATATGGTTCAATTGGGTTAAACTAGGTATTTGTGTCTGACCATCGACAGAGGCTTACACATAATTTAGTGTTCCAGGTTAATAATCAATATATTACCCAACTTTAAGATAACCACTTCATCTTTTAAATGATATTGGAAGAAATCACAACCCCAAATAGTTTTTAATATTGAATTTTCTTAAAACCTACTTTCGAATAATTTTATTTACTTGTTTTTAAATTTAGAATCGTCACCATTTCAAATCAATCAAACAACCTGTTAGATACTAGTAATCATTTGACCTCATAAAATTAATAGTTTAGATATTAAGTCCTCGTGGGATCGATATTTTTATACTACTTGAACGATACGTGCGCTTGCGTTATACGTGTGTGTTTACGCCGGTCAAGTTCATCACATATGTTTAACAATCCCCTGTCACAGGCTATCCGAGTTATGCTTAGGAAACATAGATTTCACCGTCAAGTTTTCGAGGCGTAAATATCATGTCGACATGTCCACGATTCTTTACAACTAATCAGAAACCATTTCTGATATATGGGATCCACCCTAGGTGATCGGCTTTGGCCAAAGTCTTAAGAATCGTGACTTATTCACATAGATACCAAAACCCTTTCTGGTACACATACAGGCCGACAGATCCTATCTTGAAACGCACTTGATTAACGAGTGCATCGGTCCACACCAAACAGACATCTAGTGGTCAGACCATGAAAGGTCTCTGACATATATGGCATCAAAGTGTGGATGATCACACACAAAATCAATGTCATCATATAGTCAAAGGATCACATATGCTACTCGACTCGAGGAGATTCCTATTGACGATGGTGTGCACTTCAAACTATTAGGAATCACCCGTGAATCATTCAGTATTTGCTCCAACAAATACCCACATGTCTATACGAGCTTCTCAAGCTCATGGTACATCAAGTTAAACCATTGAAACTCTAATTCCAATATACGACATATGTTAGTCTTCTAGTTTATAGGAATTTGATTGTATTCCAAAATCAACGACTAAGAATATTTACTTTAAAAAATAGTTTATAATAGTAATATTATCCCAATGTCGAACCACTCAGTGTCCAATATGATTACATGAATATTCTAAGGTTAATGTCATTCTCAACATATATATATATATATATATATTATATATATATATATATATATATATCAATCGAATATGCATAATGACATTACCATTAGTAAATGTTGAAATGAAAATGTAGTTATTTTATTAATAAATAATAAAATATAATGTAAATACATTATTCGGATTGGCGTTCCAAGTATCAACTCCAACAAAATCTCACTTGCTTAGTGTCAATCTAGATGGTACTGTAGTCCCATCTCATCCACATGTTTATCGAATAACTTAGGAGGTAAGGCCTTAGTAAACGAGCCTGTTATGTTGTCTTGACCTCGAACCTTTAAGACCACTATGTCTTTTTGTTCAATAATCTCTATAATCACGGGATATTTATTTTCTACGTGTTCAGACTTGGAATGCGCTCTCGGCTCATTAGCCTGCGCAATGGCTCCGCTATTATCACAGTACAGTGGGATCGAATCCGTAATACTAGGCACAATGCCAAGTTCTGTGATAAAATTTCTAATTCAAATAACTTCTTTAGCAGCTTCTGAAGCCGCTATAAATTCTGCCTTAGTGGTGGAATCATCTGTTGAGCCTTGCTTTGAACATCATCAACTAATTGCACCACCATTAAGGGTAAATATGTATCTGGATGTAGATTTCTATCATTTGGATAGTCGGAGTCTGTATAACCCTTAACTTGTAGCTCATCTTCTACATATATGAGAAACTTATCTTTAGTACTCTTAAGATATTTTAGGATATATTTCATGGCTGCCCAATGATCATTACCTGGATCAGATTGATATTGGCTAGTAACACTAACGCTGAAACTGATATCAGGTCTTGTACATAGCATAACATACATAATGCTTCCAATACAAGAAGCATATGGCAAGTTAGACATTCTAACTCTCTCTTCCTCAGACTGAGGTGCCGTTTCATCGAAAGATGTATGCCATATCGAAAATGTATATTTACTACCTTGCACTTGGTAAAACCATACTTTTCTAACATTTTATCTATATACGTCGATTCTGAAAACCATATAAGCTTCCTAACTCTATCCCGGTAGTGCCTTATACCCAGTTTATAGGAAGCTTCATCCATGTATTTTATGGAGAAGTTCTTACATAAGGCTTTCAAACTTTGCATCAATCCTATATTATTCCCAATGATAAGGATATCGCTACATACTAAATTAAGGAATACTATCATTCTCCCACTAAATTTCTTATAAACACACGGTTCTTCCTCGTTCTTGATGAATCCAGATAATCTAATTATCTCATCAAAACGACGATTCCAGCTTCGGGATGTTTGTTTAATCCCATAAATATACTTCTGGAGCTTACAAATCAATTTTGAAGTCTCACTGGATACGAAACCCCCTGGTTGTTCCATATAGATATCCTCATCGAGAAAACCATTTAAGAAAGCTGTTTCACATCCCTCTGCCATATCTCATAGTCATGATATGCACCAATGGCTAAAAGAATCCTAATGGATTTTAGCATAGCTATTGGTGAAAAAGTTTCCTCATAGTCAATCCCGGGACGTTGAGTGTAACCTTTCGCTACCAGTCAGACCTTAAAGGTTTCCATATTTCCATCGGGCCCTCTCTTCCTTTTATAAACTCATATACAACCAATAGGTTTAAATCCTTCGGGAAGTTCAACTAAGTCCCATACTTGATTCTCATGCATAGAATTAATCTCGGACTTCATGACTTTCTGTCATTTTCCCGAATCGATATCCAATATCGCTTTTTTATACATAATCAGATCTGTTTCCTCAAGAGGAGAACATCAAGGCTTTCATCAGACGTTAAAAATAGCCTCTTAGAAGGCCTTGATATTCTATTCGACTTACGTAGAACCTGTGTTGTGGATCCTTTACCTAATTGGATCTCTGGTTCCATCTCAGGTTCCTTAATGTTAGGATCAAACTCATCAAGTTCAATCTTTTCTACAATTCTCATTTTCTCTCAAAATTTTCTTTTAAAGAAAAGTGGTAAAACGAGCAATAATTATATTTCGTTGCTCAGAATCATAGAATTGATATCCCGAAGAATTTTCAGGATATCCAACGAACCCGTACTTATACCTAGGGATGGCAATTTTACCCGTAAAAACCCGCCCGCAATGGGTAGGATTTGGTAAATATATTAGTGGGTGCGGTGTGGGTTTGGTAATTTAAAGCAGAACCCGCTGCGGGTGCGGTGCGGGTTTGGTATTTAAGAAAAAAATACGGGTATCCACTGTGGGTATCCGCATACCCGTAAAATTATTTTTTATTATTAATATTTTTAGGACAATATAAAAAAACCTTCATATAAAAACAACTAACAAAACCTAAACCTAAAACACTAATCCACAGTTCCACACTCCCATTCAGCCGCAGCCCGCAACCTGCCCAACTGAAGATTTTTTGCATGACTATTATTTTTTTTTAATCACACTTGTTAATAAAATTATAATACAAAAATTTGGATTAAGTTCACATGATCAGAAACGGGAGATTAGCAAAATAAGCTAGTGTTTGCTGCTGCAACTTCAGTAGCTTTCCTGTTTCTTCATTACACTTACACTACTTGAGCCTTGTAAGCATCACTTTCATTACACTTAGCATAAAAAATATGACCAAAGGTTGGTGATTACTTTTTAGCTTATTTTCGATTGAGTTGGCTAACTTAGATCATTATAATATGAAGGGAAGAACTCGTTTTAATTATGTTTATATGAAAAAATAAACATATGGTACTGAGTCTTTCATACATTATGTTATCTATGTACTGTATATACATACATTACATGTTGTATATGTCAAATGAAAAACAAATGTAAAACTACTACAGCTAGCAATTAAAAATAAATTATTTAATTAAAAAAATTATATTATTAAGAACACAAAGTAATTCAATATTTTAAAAACCCGTAAAAAAATCTGTTGGGTACCAATGCGGGTTTGGTAAGTTATTTTTATATGTGGTGCAGGTTTGGTAATGAAAATTAAAACCCGCAACGAGTATGGTGCGAGTTTGCTAATTTATTTACATATGCGGGTGCGGGTTTGGTAATGGAAAACCCGCACCATACCCTACCCACTGCCATCCCTACTTATACCTCATGGGCACTAGTTTATCCCACTGTGCAACCCTAACATATGCATGACAACTCCAAATCTTTAAATATTTAAGACTTGGATTTCTACCGTACCATATCTGATATGGGGTTGTAGAAATAGCTTTCGATGGAACTCTGTTAAGTATGTGGGCAGCAGTAAGTAAATCGTAACCCCAAAGGTAATATGGAAGATCTGTATAGCTCATCATAGATTTCACCATATCCAATAAAGTACGATTTCTCCACTCAGACACACCATTGTGTTGAGAAGTTCCTGGTGGGCTATATTGGGCAAGAATCCCATTCTCTCTTAAATAAATTATGAATTCATCGCTCATGAATTCACCTTCTCGATCTGATCGAAAACATTTGATGAATTTCTCGATTTATTTTTTTACTTCATTATATTGAAATTTTTAAATGTTTATGATTTATGTTTAATCAAATAGAGATATCTATATATTGACTTATCATCCGTGAAAGTCACGAAGTATGTTGAACCATCATGAGCGGCATGATTTAATAGACCACACACATCACTGTGTATTAGCTCCAATAAATCTTCAACACAGTGTCCAACACCAAAAAATTAGGCCTTTGTCATTTTTCCTTGCATACATGACTCAAAAGTTGGATAAGGATCTAATGTAAGATTTTCAATCAAACCATCCTTAACCAATTTTGATAGACGTCTAACACCTATGTGGCCCAATCTCATATGCTATAATTCAATATTATTTAGTTCAGATCTTTTACTTGTATTTTCCTCTATATTAAAGACAACTCTATATGTTTCCAAAATATAACGACTATTAGATAAAGAACATTCACATATCAAATAGTTATCTTTATCATATAAACATAAAGCACCATATTTAATGATTATTTTATATCCATTATGGAGATCTAGAACAACCATTCTCGCCATTCCCAACTCTAAGTTGGATCTCCCCTTTATTCGGCCTTCTTTTAACCCTCATGACCTGTATGGATTTACAAATATGAGTGGGACTGCCGGTGTCCTAACACTCATCCACTATTTGCATCTAAGGCTAATGAGATGTCAATAATAGGAAAAATATAATGTGTACCTGAGGGTCCTGCTTTTCATTTTAGCCAGATATCATGAGCATAAGTCCCACCCAATGAACATGTAGATTTCAGACCTAAATAGGTCGGTGACGTGACTACCATCAAAGTGTGAAGGATAACTCATATATCCACTATGGTATCTCAAGTCTAAGGACCACTATGTTGCTCGACTAGAGAAGATTCTTATTGACGTTGGTATACCATCTATTAGAAAATCTTCGGTGAGCCATTCAGTATTTATCAAATAAACACCTACAGGTTTATACGAGTTTTGATAAACTCATTGCTTATTGGGATAAACCATCAGACCAAGTCTTAATATACCCATTAATTTTACAAACCGACCCATGTCAGTATATCTTGACCTGGAACTTTATTTGAGAATATATCTCTAGTAGTGACACCTCCTAATTTCAATTACAAACTTCGTTGTAATTGTACACTACAATATATATTTTCGGGTCTTTGTATACATATCACTAAATCAGATTTAGTTTCAATCTAATCGAAATTAGATCGAATATGTATATAAAAGACAAGAGGTGCTATCATAAATACGTAACATCATGGAAAAATGAATTGTTCATATTCATGAATCAATCATAAATACAACTCGGATTGGCGCTCAGAGCACCAACCCTATATGTTGTTGGACAATTATGAACCATAGCATCACTATTTTGTAAAGAACATGGTGTTCTTGTACAAAGTTAACTACGTGACAAAGGAAATTGCTCTTTTATCATTTATAATTGGATTACCTGGATATATAAATGATAAAAGTCCATATGATTAGTACCGGATTAATAAGATATGAGACAGTATTAATCCATGAAGGTTTAATCATTAAATATCCCTAGTCGTAGTATTATCAAGACTGAACATCGATAGGCTAGTATTACACTTGTGCGCGTTATGGAAGCTTAACGACATAGTTCTCATATATTTGGGTATTTGATACTTATGCAAGTGTAATAGGAGGTTCTGTTTACCGATGGAATGAAAACAGCTTCGCTCTGGATAGACCCATCGGAATCTCATTGGTAGTATGACTATGTGTCTATGGGAGTCCAAATCATGGTAGGTGTATTTGGTCTTAACCTGAGACTTGCATCGCTAATACTTGCGACAATTAGTATACTTTGGTTTTGGTTGTCCGGGGCTTTAACAGGTTTTGTGTACGCCTCTTCTGGGTATACTGAGAATCATAGTGTATTGGGTGTGATGTCAAGATGGAAGTATCACTTCAGTCATATGGAGATGATGATCATGCAAGGATACATAACCGGTACTCTAAAGTGTTGCACCATCGGGGAAGTATGACTAGGTCATGACTTTCCGATTAGAGAGACTAGTTTCTTGTGATCCGATATATATTTCGTACGGGACAGACACAACTCCAGCCCTAGGCCTTGCATGTGACATCTGATACTGGATATTAATACGCAATACTATGTATACTACGTCTGATATAGATTATATATTCCGTAGAAGAATATTTCTGGAGAATTGGGTAGGCACGGTGCTTTGCTAGAAGCCAACCATGTCTTGTAAATCGGTAAGAACGTGGTACCGGGTACGCACGTATTCGGATAGTCCGATGACCGAATTTACTGCCAACATATCCAGGGATCTCTTGGGTCGCATCCCAAAAGATTCACCGATGACATTTGACTCAAAAAGAATTAATCTGGGATTAATTATGAGAGAGAGAAAATTAATCTGGGATTAATTCGTGAAGAAGAGAGAACGCGATTAATTTAGAATTAATCGGCAAAAAAATTTAATAGTTAAAATTGGATTTTACTATTTAATTTATTTATTTGGGCTAAATAATATATCGGATATATTAATTGAAATTGGATTTCAACGCGGAATTAAAATTATTTTAATTCAAGCGAACGAATTAATTTGGAATTAATTCGTAAGCGACTTTCGTAATAATTTTGCTAGGCATTATTATTTAATTAAATTGGATTTAATTATGTCGCAACGGAAAAATTCATTTATTCGGAATTAAATGAACCCGGGCCCGAGCGAAGTTGCATGTTGAGTTAGCCGACTTAAATTCAGAATTTAAAAGTGGTGGGACCCACTTCACTTACATCACTTGTTTGACTAATGATGTAAGTGGTTAGGCTTAAAATTTTAGATTTGATTTGTTGAGTGAAAAGCTTGGATTGCTTTTACAACACACTAACCAAATCCAACACTCAACCTCACTATATTTACTTAGTCAACTTTGGAAGTGTGAAGTGGTTACTATTCACAGCAACATTTTCTCTCCAAAAACGTGTGCTTCTTCTTCTTGGAGGAGGATTTTTTGCTTCACCAATTGTTCTAGCTAGCATTTAAGGAGTCAAGTGAATGTGATAGGATACTCACCCTTGAGTTGAAATCCATCTTCAAAGCTTAGAGCTTCACTAATCCATGGAAGTTTTGAAAGTCAAAGCCGATCAATGTAAGTTTTTTCCGCAAACTTCTTGATTATTTCACACACGAATCACGCTTAGAGATCTCGTGGCATGTCTAGGACACTAACAATGGTATCAGAGCGAGATCTAAGTATGATTTGATTCTAGGGTTCTTAGACTTTAATTTGGGGATTTTGTGCTTGGAGCTTGATTTTGCCTAAATTGATTGTTTGGTTGAGTTTATATGATGTTGAATTGGATTTGTGCATCATTATATTTGTGTAAAATTGATTAAATTATTTTTCCCTAAATCTATACCTTGGCCGAATGTAACCCTAGATGTGCTCATGGTAATTTTTGAAATTTGACATATTGGATGTGTTGTTGGCAAGATATGTATGATAAATGTTGATTTAATTGGATTGAAATCAAATTGCATGATAAATTCCTTGCCAATGCCGTGAGCCTAGCATGTTAGAATGGATTGATTGTGCTTTAATTTGTGTTGGACATAAATTAAAATGTTAAGCATGATTAATTGGATTAAATTGATGTTTTGGAAACATTAGGTTAATTAATTAATTATGGTAATTACTTTAATTGAATTAATATGTAATTTGGAATGATGTATTAATTTAATTTATTGTATTTGGGCTTAATGGGCTTTGTTGGGCCGAGTTTGGTTTTGGACAATTGGGTTGGATCCAATTGGGCCTAAAACCATTTCCATAAAGTCCAAAGTATGACATTGAGCCTTTAATAATTTAATTGGACCTAAATTGATTTTGTGGCATATGGTGATTCCTAACTTGGGCTTTGGCATCTTGGGTTTGATCCATAATGGCCAAAGCTCATGCCTAAAGAATTAATTGAAAGCCCATTGGACTTTAATTGAATAGTATTGGATACTAATTGGGCCTTTGAGACCCAATAGGATTGGATTTGGAATCCAAGTACTTAAAGGCACTATTAAAAGTGTATTATTTAATTTGGAATTAAACATGAATTAGTATTGGATACAATTTAAATTGGATTTAAAATTGTAGTTCGATATAATTCAAGAATACTTACTTTGAGTATTTATTCTTAAACGAGTTGGACTCGCGCAAATCAAATCGTTGTTTGAACATTGGCTGGTCATTAATTCAAAGATTAATTAATTGGATTAGATTGATTGAATAACATGCTATGTGTGAATACTTGGATGTATTGTATGAATAATGTATATCGGATGGATATTAGAATGGTGAGGGCAATTTTGGAAATTATTGTCATAAATTTAGAATTTATTAAATTGGACCTGCGTGTCCAGCCTATTATCTCTATTCTCTTTGTATTTCTCTTCTCACCAATTCCCCTCAATGTAAATGAGGTTTCTTATTAGTGTTATGTAATTGGGTAGAAGTTAGTGCTAGCGGGAGAGATGAAATGGAGAGATTTGTTCTAGGAACAAACTGTATTGTATATCCATCCCATATCATTATTATTTATTTCGCGCCTTATTATGCTTTTAGAATGCATGCTTAAGGGTGTATGATGAGACCTAATCAAAGATAATAAATTGGTTGCCAATTTACGCGAAAAACCCTCATTCAATATTAAGTTTTTTCCTTCCATTGAGTGGTTCTCTATCAAGATCCAAGATTGACATTGGTTTGTTGGCCAAAGTCAAGACCTTTGTCCATCGCGGATGTGTTTGAACCACGTAAGCTTTGTTACATATCACGTGTCTTGGGTAGTTGTGACTTGTTGGCCAAAGTCAAGGTCACTTCTTGTTCATCGACCTCGATTACGAAGCTTTCCCACTATCAATGGGTCGCGTTTAACTAGAATCATTAAGCTTGTTGAGCCAAAGCCAAGGCTTAGTTGATTTAGAGGAAAATGGTTAGGAAATATATTTGATATATTTACATATATTGGATATATATTTTGGACTTGGAGGTCCACCTACTGGATCTAGGAATTGGATGAGATCCAATTGATCTTCTAGATCTACCTAGTTAAGTTTCATACAGCTTGTTGGCCAAAGTCAAGGTTGTGTGTTATTTAACGGGATCCTACCCCACTAGGAAACTAGGTTTCCCGAGTACTCCACAGAGGGTTAGAGGCTCGCAGAAAAATAGTGGGAGACAAGTATTAAATTTGTAATTTCGTTTAAATACTTGCCAATACGCACTCATTTTATTTTTCGTCATTAAAAAAATATAAATATATTAGTTGGACTAATATTCAATTGTTGTTTTTAATTTAACAGTTGGACTGTATTCAGACTACTTCAATTGTAGTTGGTTATATAGTTGGACTATAGTAATCATTACATATGAGTGTAACCGATCATTTATAGTTGGTTATATAATTGGACTATAGTAATCATTATATTTGATAGTACCCGAAATCGTTGATTGGATAGTTGGACTATAGCAATCAAGATAACTTGAAAGATTAAGCGTCAAATGACATAATCCTGGGTGAAAATGTCTTTAACGACTTTAATTTTCTAGATTGGGAAATGAATCTCAGGATAGTCCTGGAGCTGAGAAGTTACTCTATTTGATATAGAAACATCTAGGGCCTGAGCCCGGAGTTGAGCAAATAGTTGAGCATGAGCTTTGGAAGACTCATCGTGATGATAACTTTAGTGCTCAATCTGTTATGCTTGCTGAAATGACTCTTTAATTTTATCGTCAGAACTAAGGATTAGATCCTTATACCATGATGTTGAAATTAAAGGATCTTCATAGATCTAACCTTAGATCTTAGAAGTACGAATTGTAAAAGAAGCTCTTTCGCTCGCGTATGTCAGATGGTACATCTATCGAGCACTAGGTGTCACAGATGATTGCTGACGTCGAACAGCTAGGTTAGCTGGGCATTACCTACGAGTCTGAGACTTTCATAGATTTGATCTTACAGTCTCTGCCCGAATGCTGGGGGGGTTCATCTTGAACCAAGAGAAAACTCTTGGAGAGTTAATGGCTATACTCAAAGAGGAAGAGCTAGAGCTTCTAAAAAGGGCAATGCTAAATCGTCACAGTCTTCTGGGAAGACAAAAGACATATCCCAAGATGTATGCCTAAACTGTGGCAAACAGGGTCACTAGAAGCGTGACTGTCATATGGACAAGGCAGACATGAAGGAAATGAAGGCGGGGCAAGGCTCCGGCTTCAGGTATGTTTGTTATAAACATGCCCACTACTAGTTTTAAGAATTGGATTTTTGATACTGGATGTGGTACATAAATATGTACTGATGTGCAGAATCTACTGATAAGCAAGAGATTGGCTTCAGATGAGATCGACCTACAAGTCAGAAACATGACGAGAGTCGTTGTTTTGGCCATAGGAACCTGAGTTTTGGAACTGCCATTGGGGCATGTACTTAAATTATGAGACTGTTATAATGTACCTAGTATGACTAAGAACATTATCTCTATATCTAGTTACAAACCCGTTGGGGGTATACCTTTATGTTCCGAAACACCATGTGTTTTGTCTATAAAGATGATATTGAGATATACACATTAGATGTGAATAACAATATTTATATTTCGAATATAAATGAATCTCAAATATTAACATGACAAACAAATGGCTCAAATTGAGTAAATATGTTGAGACTTATTTGTGGCATTGTTGTCTGGGACACATTAAGAAGACTCGTATATCCACACTTTCGAAGAGTGGATACTTGGACGGATTTGATCCTAACTCAAATGATGTCTGCGAATCTTGTTTATTAGGCAAAGTGCCTAAAATACCTTTTACATGGTAAAGGTGTACGTACCACCGATCTGTTAGCCCTCGTTCATAGTGACGTATGTGGGCCCATGTCTAGCTAGGCTAGAAGTGGATATGAATACTTCGTAACCTTTACGGATGTGGCATCGCGTTACAGTTATGTGTATCTTATGAAACACAAATCGGAAACTTTTGAGTAATTCAAAGAATTTCGACACGAAGTATAAAAACAGACCGGTAAAGTATTAAAAATATTACTGTCGGACCATAGTGTAAAATACTTAAACATATGAGTTTCAAGATTACTTGAAAGAGTATGGTATTCTTTCACAGTGGACTCCTCCCGGAACACCTCAATTGGACGGTGTGTCCGAACAGAGAAACCGAACTTTGTTAGACACCGACCACGGATAATCTCGCTAAACTATACAAGTCGAGGTCATAGAATACATAAATCCCTCCGTCACAGGCTATCCGTATTATACCTACCTGGGATATAGATGAAAACGTCAAATATGTTCGGTATAATACAGTTGACTTTCAATTTACGATCTCTAAATAACACTCGGAACTGATTTCTAAAGTTATACCACGACCATGGATTTACTAGATTGTAAATACGTGAGGATGCATATGCCCTGTACACAGGACTGACGGATCATATCTTGATACGCACTGGATATCATGAGCATCAGTCCACACCCAACGACAGGCGGAGGTCTGATCATGAATAGATCATTGACGTGACTGCCATCAAAGTATGGAGAATAACTCATATATCCCACTGTGTTATCTCAAGTCGAATGACCACTATGCTCGCTCAACTCGTGAAGGTTCCTATTGACGTTAGTGTACCATCTATTAGGAAACCTTCAGTGAGTCGTTCAGTGTCTTATCAAATAAACACCTACATATATACGAGTCTCCCGAGGCTCATGGTTTATTGGGATAAACCATCGGACCAAGTCACGATATACGACATGTACTGGTCTCTGCGGATTTTACTAACCGACCCGTGTTAGTAAATCTTGACCATGAACTTTATTTAAGGATATATATCTTATAGCGCGCTTCCCAATGTAAATTACAAACTACTTTGTAATTGCACACTATATTGTAAATCCTAGGGTCTTTGTCTAATATACACGTATCACTGAACCAAATTCAGTTTCAATCTAATCGTAATTAGATCGAATAAGTGTATAAAAGACAAGGGTGCTACCATTAAATTAAGTAATATTATGGAAAATAGAATTGCTCGTATTTATGAATCGGACACAAATACGATCCGGATTAGCACTCCGAGCACCAACCCTAACAGCCTCTGCCCTTAAGAACTTATTAGTCCTGCCTTGGTGCTCTAAGGATTTCTTATGGCTAATGTTCTCCCATGATAACTTGGCTGCTTCTTGTTGAATGGGCACTCTTTTCTCCAATAACTTGAACTTGAAAATGGTGGAAACTCTCTCTAATTTTTAGACTCTCTAACAATGAATGAATTATGGAATTTTTTGGATGATAGAAAAATGCCCAATGGAGTCTATTTATAGACATGGTGAGTTGCCATTCTAAAGGAACCTTTAGTTTAAGGTTACAATCCTTTAAAGGATTATAACCTCTTAACATCCCTTTCACTTTTTTAAAGGGT
Source organism: Zanthoxylum bungeanum (assembly GCA_019454045.1). Lineage (NCBI taxonomy): Eukaryota > Viridiplantae > Streptophyta > Magnoliopsida > Sapindales > Rutaceae > Zanthoxylum > Zanthoxylum bungeanum. The sequence continues at coordinate 24,845 of SKCR01030016.1, forward strand.
TATATCTATTCACTTTAAGGACATATCTGTTCAATTTGTGTCTTTCCCAAATGACATATATCAAGGAACATGCCTTCTAATGAGACACCCTATAAATATACATGTTTATTTAGAAAATTTCCTATAATTTATTTAGAAAATTTCCTATACAATAATATAGGCTAACTCATACATGAGTTTGGATATAATAACATATATGATCTAACTGGTCATACTACATAATATATTGATCTTTACCTTATATGCATTCCATAATAGCCTTTGACTTATAACAAGGTTAATTTGTTACATAATTGATAACTTTCTTTTCTTCTTGCTTTTTTTAGAAAAAAAAGTGAGGAAATGTATTTATTGATCACCATTTGACTCCAAAATTGAATCATTTTCACCACAGACACTTGCTTATCCTTCTCGGAGTCGAAATGGCACATAAGATTTGTATGCTTGTTTGTGAATACACACAAAGTTGCAGAAGCTATTTTTTGATTCCTCATTGTTGGTAGGAAATGGAGAATAATACACACTTTTAATTAATTTCACAAACCTATCAACTAGCTAGATTCATCCTCAATGGGTCCTTGTCGCACGAGCAAATTGGGCTTTCTCTGTTTCATTTTGAAGTCAAAACACTATAAGAAAATTTCTTTAGCGTACAAAATTTTAGCGTCACCTAAAAAATCATTGTCAAATATATATTTAGTATCGTCAAAACTTTGCGACGCTACAAGTAGCACATATTATATCGCAAGTAAAAAAGATGCTAAAAGTACAATATATAGCATCACCAAAGGACATTCGATGCTAATAATTATCACATTTAGCGTCGCAATACATATTTCGATGTTAAATGTCAACTTTTAGTGTCGTATATAGGTTGCAACGCTAAATGTTATAACTTTCAGTGTCGTTACCTATACTCGATGCTAAAGATTACAACCTTTAGCATCGATAGTTAACTTCGACGTAAAAAAATCCAAAATTTAGCATCGCAATAAATACTCTAGACGCTATATGTTTTATTATTTATCGTCTTATATGTTGCGAAGCTATATGTCATACATTTAGCGTCACTATTGATTCCGACAACGCCAAAAATTCTGCAAAAAAAAAAAACAATAGCTCACGACCCTTCTGCTATTTATATTCATTCTTCTTATTCATTTTTCAATACCCATATAAAAATATACACATTTTCATCATTTTCAACCACAATCCAACACTAGGCTAATTAAGTTATGTATTTTATGTAATGTATCATTGTTTACCCATTATGTATTTTTGAGTAAATATTAATTTATGAATTTAGCTAATTAATTAATGTATGTATTTTAGTATATGAGTTTATTATTTTTTTATATTTGTAGATATTTTTATTGATATGGATAGAAATTGGATGAGTGTGCCCAATAGATTGAGTATCAAATACCATAAAGGGGTGGAAGAATTTATAGAAGCATCAAAATGAGTTATTGATGCGGAAGGTTGTGTGAATTGTCCATGTAATAACTGTTTGAGTAGGAGAAAGATGTATTTGATTGAAGTTATGGATCACTTATACATGTAGGGAATTTCTGTGACCTATCGGTCGTGGGTTTACCATAGAGAAAATGGAAATTTTATCTCTCAGTATACCCATTTAGAAGCTAATACCAGTTATCACGAGCATCATCAAGATAATGATGATGATATGATTGCTGCTTTGCATGACTTGTAGGGTTCGACATTTGATGGAGAAACATCACATCCGGAGGAGAACGACATACATAAAATATTGAGTCAGTTACTTGAAGAAACTAAAAAGATACTATTTTATGGTATTGGCATGTTGACTTTGAACTTTATTGTCAAGCTACTCCACATCAAAGTAAGTAATGGAATGATCAATAAAAACATTGATATGATGTTAGAGTTATTTGGAAAGATGTTATTAGCCGGCATAGAATTGCCAAAATCATATTACGTGGCGAAAAAATACATGTAAGTATGATTGTGTATTATTTAGTGCAGAGTATGAATTCCTTGAGAATTGCCCAATATGTGGAGAAAATCGATAAAAGGTCTGTGATACTGGGAAGAATGTGCCTCAAAAGGTGTTGCGTTATTTTTCATTGACATATAAACTACAAAGATTATTTATGTCACGTCACAGCGCATCTGACATGAGATGGCATCATGATAAGAGAGTTGGTGATGATGGCGTACTTAGACACCATGCTGATGCAACTGAGTGGAAATTTTTTGATGATATGTATATGTGTTTTATCGAGGAACTTCTTAATGTCAAGTTAGGCCTCACATCTGATGGTTTTAATCCTTTTGGAAATATGTATAAGCATGTGGCATGTGGTAACCCTTTCATGTTCATATCATTACTTATATCAGGCCCACATTCCCCCGGTAAATATATTGATGTTTATTTAAGGCAGTTGATTGAAAAATTACTTACATTGTGGAATATCTGTGGTAATGGGAAGAATGTGCCTTAGAAGGTGTTGCGTTATTTTTCATTGACGTCTAGAAACAAAGATTATTTATGTCACGTCACATCGCATCTGACATGAGATGACATCATGATAAGAGAGTTAATGATGATGGCGTTCTTAGACATCCTACTGATGCAATTGAGTGGAAAAACTTTGATGATATGCATATATGTTTTTTCGTGGACCCTCGTAATGTCAGGTTAGGCATCGCATCTAATGGTTTTAATCCTTTTGGAAACATGTATGACCCTTGTAGCATGTGTCATGTGGTACCACCGTGAAAGTATATGAAAGACCCTTTCATGTTCCTATCATTACTTATATCGGGCCCACGTTCCCCTGGTAAATATATTGATGTTTACTTGAGTCCGTTGATTGAATAGTTACTTACATTGTGGAATATCGGTGTAACTACCTATGATGCAAGCAATATTTCCAAATGCAATCTGTGTTATTGGGGACTATTAACGACTTTCTTGCTTATGGCTCTCTATCTAGGTGGATTACTAAGGGTTACATGGCATGTCCAATGTGTGCGGGTGATACATCTTCACAACGTTTGCGGAAAAAATGAATATACGGGCCACAAAAAATTCTTAGACCTTACTCATCCATGAAAGAGAAGTAAATTATTTAACAGTCTTTCAGAACTTAGAAGCATGCCCAACAGTTTATCTGGATTTGACATACTTTGCCAACATCAGAGACTCATAAATAACATGCCCGAGAAGCATCCGAATAATAAAGTTGCCCATCGCATACGTCAACCTGAAGAGTTGAAAATGATGAGAATGAGCATTTTTTTTCAAGCTAGAGTATTATGGGAGTCTAACTCTGCAACATAATTTAGATGTGATGCATATTGAGAAAAACACTTGCGAAAATTTGGTTGGCACCTTGTTGAACATTTTAGGGAAGACAAAAGACCTTGAAAATGCGCGTTTGGACCTGCAGGATATGAAAATTCGTAAAGATCCTCATATAGGCTATATCAAGCCCCATGCTTCTCATTTTGTGAGTGGTTAAAAATAATAAATTTTCCTGATAGGTATGCATCATATATAGGAAGATATATTAGAGATGACACAATAATTGGGTTGACGAGTCATGACTGTCACGTGCTTGTGGAAATTCTTCTTCATGTGAGCATTCATATGTTCCTTCCACCATAATTATTCAACACAACTATGGACTTGTGTGGTTTCTTCAAATAATTATGCCAGAGGACTTTAACCACGTTGGTGATTGATGAACTTGAGCAAGCAATCATCCTCATTCTTTGTCAATTAGAACGGATACTTCCACTTGTATTTTTTGATGTAATGGTTCACCTGGTAATGCATTTACCCGCAGAAGCACAAAAATGAGGTCATGTCAAATTCAGATGGATGTACCCCATAAAAAGGTAAGCTCTTGTGTATAAATATTAATTCATGTCAGACACACACACACATATATATGACTATATATCATATTAATTTTGTTGCTATATATTTCAGGATATTGGGACGGTATAAACAATATGTGCGAAATAAAACGCAACCAGAATGGTCAATTATTGAGGCCTATTTAATAAACAAAGCCCTAACATATTGTTCGATGTACTTAAAGAATATTGAAACAACCTTGAAATATCGAACTAGAAACTACGATAAGAGAGAATGTGAATCACACGATGTCTCTATTTTCTAGAAAAACTGCAGACCCATCAGGAAGATGACTGTCAAAATACTTACAATCGAGGAACAACAACGCGCTCATTGGTTTGTTCTGAGTAATTATGATAAGTTTCAATCGTATCTACAGTATGTGTCTAAACTTAATTCAATAATTTGAATAATTTACAAGGAATTTTATTTGATTTTATCATTTTTAATGTAGACATCATGAGACCGTTCTTGGTAGTAGTAGCAAAACCAAAATATCAGTGAGAGGCAACGAAGGAGATTCCCTAAGTGGTTTGAGGCAACTATGAGTTTTTTCCATACCCAAACTTTTTCAATGTTTAATATATCTTACTTTTGCTAATCAATGATTTCACATGCATTAATTTCATATAATTTCGATGTCGACCCCTTCGGTGTTATAGCGTCACTAGCTTATGGTCATGCAAGACAAGTATATGAGTATTCTAGTCGTATCGTTAATGGTGTGTGATTTATCACATAGCAAAGAGATATTTCGCGCTCAACATAAAACTGTGGGATAACAGTTCCAGTAGACCATGGTGACAATACTATTGATTTTTACGGTGTCCTGCAATAAGTTATTAAATTGATTTACAGGCCTAATCGTATGATTGTCTTGTTCACATGCAAGTAGTTTGACACTGATCCTAGAAAGAAGAGAATTCAATTTCATCACCATCTAACGTCAACCAATGGTCAACATGCATGGTAAAAAGATGATCCATATATTTTATGTCATCAAGCACATCCTGTCATGTATCTGGATGACCCAAAATTTGGGAATGGATGGAAAGGCGTGGAAAAATTAAACCAAAAGGGTATTTAGGACGTTTAAGAGAAACAAAATATCACTGATGATCACTTCGAAGAGGATACTGAGCACGACGAGGATACCGATCAATTTTTCTAATTTTCAAATATTATCCAGAATGATATTATTAGTATTCAGCTAACACGAGATGATATTGATGCTATTAAGGTCAACGAAAACTTGGATGACGACGACGAAGAAGAAGATGACGACCGAGAAGTAGATAGTCGAAGACGAGTTTACATTGGATGATGAAACCGAGCAGACAATTAATAGTGACTAGGCTATTTGTACATTATATATAAAATTGAAAATATTGTTACATAATATTTAAATATATATATATATATATATATTATTAGCGTAGCCATGAAGAATTGAGGGAAATTAAATATTTAAAAATTTCAATTTCAACATTTCGTGTCGCCATGTCGATATAGCAATGCTAAAGTAACACATTTGCATCGTTAGTAAGTAGCGACGCTAATGTAGATTTTTAGCATCGCTAGATTTGACGACGCTAAATGTTCTTTATAATAGCACCAAAACAGCCACACATATCACCCTCTGTATTCACTCTCCCTTTCTTGCCTGCTATAACGACACTCTCCCTCTCTCTCAGGTTTTTGATAAATATTTGCATAACATTTGGGGTTTTTTATTTTTTTATTTAATAGAAAATAATTAGGGTTGCATGGGGATTTTTGAAACCCCTCATACAATCCTAAACACTTGGTGTTCCAATGACACACCGAGTGTTTGGTTGTTTGCCTGTTGTCGTGCCTCATTTGAGGCATCATGAAGTGCCTTATTTGAGGCACTTCACGATGCCTCATTTGAGACACTCACAGTTCTTCATTTATTTTTTCCTTAATATTTTAAAATTTAACGAAATTGACCGTTTGTTTTTTTCCATATGGCTCTCGGATAACGCAAGAGGCCCATTCTATCCACCGACAGTATGGCAAGTTCCACCTCTCAGCCACTTGCTCAGGCTACTGACCCAATCCCCACAATCAGATGATCTCGGGGTGATACAAGGGGTTTGGAGTTGGCGCTTCACATGAAAGCCAATAGACGAATATCGATTTGCATATCCGATGATGGAGAGAAACAGTTAGGCCGCCACAATTCAAAGTTCACCAACGCAATTGGGACTACTATGTGGTATGATATTCCCCAGCAGTACACGTGCTGGACGAAAATATCGGAGCGGACGCGCAACAGCTTGTTCACAGTCTTTTCAGAAAATATCATTTTAAGCATCAATTTAATTTTGTTTTTAAATGAAGCCTTTAACTATTGTGTTTTTTGTGCAGAAGTGGTTCGACATTGACTTGATCGCTCCAAATATGGTCGAGTACGTCGATTATTGCATGGATAAGGCATATCCGAACTACCGCACAAAGAAACTTAAGCTCATTTTCGACGAACATGGTACGGATAATGTTATGGCCCATCAGCCACATGGAAACAGTGACGAGGATTGGGGGTATATGTGCTTCATAAGGGCTTTGGATCATTACGCGGTAAGTTTTAATTTCTTATAACATTTCATTTTGTAATCTTTTTGAAATAAAATATCGACTAACTTCTTTTTTTATAGAAAATTTATGAGCGAAACAAGATTAATCGGCAGAATCTGCGGTTCAATCATGTTGGAGGCTCGAACCCATTTTTTGTGCATCGCAAGGAACGCTCCAAGGTAAGTGGATATACGTTTACTTAATTATATTTTAACAATGTTTAATTACTAATTAATATTTTTCGTCTGCAGCATAACAACACGGGAGAAGTGCTACAGCCCCTTCCGATGCTGGATTTTTTCCAAGTCACTCACTGCACTCCAAATAAAGGTTGGGTGAACGATGTCACCCGAGAGTGCTATGTAAGTATTCAATTATATAAATTATGCAAAATTTCAAAATTTTCCTCTAACACATAATCTTAAAATATAGGAGCGCATGGTGGACATCCAGACACAGACCCTTACGCAAGGCAATCATGATTTGGCTAATGAAGACCTTTCGCATCAGGTGTTACAAAATACCACCTCTTACAACATCGGGCTTGGCACTCGTTGGAAGACGACATGGGCTACTTATCGATCGTCCAACTCCTCAGAAGAGGTCATAATCTTGATGGAGCGATTAAAGCTGACTCAAGACCGAGTGAAGATGTAAAATAAAGAGATAAGAAGGTTGAAGCAGGAGTACGATCGGGAAATGGCGACCTTGCGGGCGCTTATGGAGAGATCGCTTGCTCAGAGTAGTGCTGCAAGAACAACCTCCATTGTTCCTCCAGGCCCGACAGATGCAGCGCCTAACTCGAATGATCGTCCTACATGATTTTTTAATGTAATAAAACTTTTATTTTATATATATAATTATTATTTTAATTTCATTTTTACAAAAATAAAAAAAAATATAATTCAAATATATTTGTAATTACTCAGCAATTACAAATATATTTTAATAATATTTTATTTTTAAAATTTGTTAGCGTTGCCAAAGAAGTGACGCTAAATGTATTACTTTAGCGTCGACAAGATAAATTTCGACGCTAAATATATTAGACATTTAGCGACGCCACATATTTTTATTGTTAAAAGATAATGATATTTAGTGCCGCCTTTACTTATCAACGCTGAATTGTAAAATTTTTGTATCGTCTATTATGGGTTTTGGCGACGATAATTTAGCGATGCATAAATATCTAACGTCGTCGGATGATTTTCAATATTAAAATCTTTCCTCGACCAGATTTTAACATTCATTTTTTACATTGAAAATCATGTAAATGTTGGAAATCTCACCGTTGAATCGCTAGTGAAATTTGATGTCCTTGCCATTAGGGTTTGTGAATTGCCATTGGCATATAGCCTTTTACTTTCCACTCAGATCAAAAGCAAACGCAAGGTGCCCGTGAGTCAAAACATCAACTAGTTAGCTACAGCAATATCAACTTTTATTGACAAATTCTCTTTTAGTCCCTATGGTGTAGGCCAACTACTCAATTAATCAATATAACTTTTCAAAATTAAATATTTTTGTGATATTATTTAATAACAAATCTAAAATGTGAAAAGTAAAAGTAGATATCAACGAAACCAGATATACAAAATAGAGTTTGCAATCAGTCGAGACGGGTTTGGATTTGTTAATCTCAATCTCACCTCGATCGTAGATGGAAATAAAAAAATAATCCTAAATTTGGTACTGATTTTTGAATCGGGGTAATTTTTATCTTTAATTACAAACAGGAAATTTAATCGGGATGAAATAATTGTCATGAATCCCATACCGAACGATAAGAATCCCAAATATCGATGGATTCCGGATTTTCTAACATCCCTGATATAAAATAAGTTTTAGAAAAATTTTAAAAAATACATGAACTATTTGAATAATTAACTCAAACCTTATCCAGACTTCTGAATGTAACAAGTCACAAAGTGTTTTCGTTTAAATTTCCATCCACTTATGCTATCTGGAAGCATGAATGCATCATATGCCACAAATTTTTGTCATGAAAAGTAATAAAATCTAGTTGTGCTTCACAGAAATCACTTGCTAACAAGCAGCTTTATATATTCAACTGCCCCTAGAAAAAGGCTTCAAAACCACAAATTCACAAGTCAATAATTAAAGCTTTGATTTGTGGCCGCCCCATTAGTGAAATATTTTCTTCTTTGACTTCCGTCTCTCAATATTTTATTTTGGAAAATGATATACACACTAACAATCTCACAAATAAATTTACAAACCCTTTCTTTGTAGCTACAGTGATTCACTGTAGATCACTGTAGCTACAGTGAGGGGTTTCTAAATTTGTTTATGAGATTGTTAGTGAGTGTATCACCACTCTTTTATTTTTGGTGTGGGTCTAAATCCACACAAATGGTTCTTTCTAGTTAAAAAAATCTTAACAATTATAAATACATTTCAATATTTTTCTAAGTTGTCATAGTTTTATTTTGGAAATGTTGGAAATCTCACCGTTGAATCACCCGATTCGAGCTTAAATAGAGTAGGTAAAATCTCTGATTGTCCCAAATTCTTACAAAAAATACATCTTATGAACTCGAACTCAAAACCTGACAACAAAATCCTAATCTATTTACCATCAAACCGCACTCCTTAGAGTCATGGGATGTGATAGTGGCTAGATCAATTTCTAAAGCTGTTTTCCAATTTTACTGCTATTAATTCGATGGCACATAAGGACGAAATATAATTTGTTGAGTAATGATACACTTACACACACTTTCACTTAAAGTTTTACAAACTCTCTCACTGTAGTTACAATAATTTATTGTAGATCACTGTAGTTACAGTGAGAGAGTTTGTAAAATTTTAAGTAAAAATGTGTGTGAATGTATCATTTTTGTAATTTGTTATATCATCTTGTTGTTTGATTCATTAGTTATTATCAATCAGCAATTTTTAAATACCCACGTGTGCACACATCTCTTCCTAATTTTGGAAAGATTTTTCGAAAGAAAATAAGACGATGACAGCATTTTTAGCTGAAACTTATTCCTTTATATGGAGGGTGGATAAAAAAATAATTGAAACTGAAAAATTGAATAGAACCGAAATAATTTTTTTTGAAAATAATTTTTCGATATTTTAATTAAAAAACGAAATCGAATCGAATTAGAATAATTTTTTTATTAAAAAACCAAACAAAAAATGAATTAATTGAATAATTTAATTATTGAATTTTTTAAAATTTAATCATATTATGTTGTCAGTTTATAATTATATTTGTTACATTATTTATTTTATTTAGTGTTTAGTGATAATTAATTTCATGAAATATTTATAATTTTTTGCTCTAATTAATATTCTTTTTATCTTCTTACATTTTGAATAATTTAAATGATGATTATATCTTATGAAAAACTTTTATTGGTATAGTTGTGATCATTAAAAGAGTTATAGTATATAAAACTTAAGTAAATGTTAGATTCGTTGAATATTATTAATTTTTTTTTATTTTTTATTGTTATTATTAAAAAATTGAAAAAAAATTAAATTATACCGAACTGAACCGGCAATTAAAAATAATTATAATTTTTTAATTAAAAAAAATCTTATAGTTACTTTTAAAAAAAAATAATAATTATTATAATTATAAAAAAAAATTATAATCGGACCGAACCGTGCCCACCCTTATTTATATGATATATTTTTTATTAAGTAGAACACGCAGGGTTACTTGCTGATCTAAACTTTGCATAAGCCAAAATACAAAGAACAAAAGGAATAAAATATGTGAAAAGAAGAGCTTATAATTGAAAGATTATGTCCAATTGTGTTTAAAAAGATGTAAATGAGCAGTAATAATTGATTATCCAAATTCTTCAATGAGGTGTACAAAAGGTTCCTGTCTTTCTTTGTCAGCATTTTCTTATATTCATTGTCAAGAGTCATCGACAATAATTGAAGATTAAGCTTAAATGACCACAAAATGTGCCAAGTGTTTCTCTTTTCTTTTATTTTTTTTTGGATAATTAAGGTGTCTGACTCAGTTATGTACATCTAATCTTCGGAGACATATGTCCCGTGCCTTAAGAAATTTACATCGGGAGACATGATCTTAAGGAAATGCACCTAATGAAATTCGAAAATGTATTTAATGGATTTGAATCTTTAACCTGACAATAAACAAACACTAAGCCAAAGTTTTTACTATTAAGACAAACCCTAGTTGTTAAATAAGTCAAGTGTTTCACTTTATTATCAAATTTAAGTTTCATTTTTTTTTATCAAATTTAATCTTATGATTGTCATCATGTAAAATGCTGTTTTCAAAAAAAGACTTTCGTGGCAAATTACCACAAGCTGGAATGAATCATCGACAACGTGAATCGGATGAAGCATCGATTTACAATGTGAAATATATATATATATATATATATATATATATAATATATATATATATATATAATATATATATATATTGGAGGTAATAATGATGAGATGATTTAAATCATATATTTTATCAAATGCAGGCAATATATGATTATGACAACTTTAATATATACTCCTTTACATTGAAACAACATTAGGGTTAGGACCGACGCGTCTGGATATTTACATAAAACCATCATATAACATAATTGAAAATTTAGATGAATTACTACTATCATTTTAGGGTTAATATACATCGAATTAGGGATATTTTTCAAAATTTTAATGAGGCCTAGACTAAAGCGAGATTTATTATCAACAAGTTAAAGAAGGGGAAAGAAAATTACACACTATAGAGAAGCTTAAGGACCTAATTCGTAGACAAAAGCTAATTTAGGAGTTGATGATCAATGATTACCTTAGGCTTCTAATGACAAATCTTTTCCTATTACTGTCCAGTGATACGGTAGTGTGATCTTACTCGTTATGAATAGGGTCGGTTTTGGGTTCTAAGCAGCCTAAGCCACTGGCCAAAGCCCTTAGTTTCTAATAAATTTTAGGCCTAGTTATCAATTCATATAAACCTCCCATTGTCGTTTTTAGGCCAATGAAATAAGCCTCCATTCTAATAAATTTTTTAGACCCAATTTACTATTAAAATAAGCCTCCTATCATTTTTGCCCTAATATCATTATATCAGATAACAAATTAAGAAAAAAAAAATAGTGATTTAGGAGGCTGCCAGAGATAGTATAGCAGTGCTTCTTGGTGAATTTTTATGTCTCTCATACGCATTAATTTTTTAAAATTATAATTGAACCGTTCACTCGATCCCCTCTTCATTTTCTCTCTCCATTCACCCAATCAGATCAATTTCGATGTTGCATAATCGTTGAATATGTACGGATCCATTGTTAGATTAGGAAAAATTTATGTTTTTTAATTATTTTACTCGATTTTATTTCTAGACGGGTCGTTTTAAAAAAAATTTATAATTGAACCGTTCACTCAATCTTCTCTTCGTTTTCTTTCTTCATTCACCCGATCATATTAATTTCGATGTTGCATAATCATTGAATATATGCGGATCTATTGTTAGATTAGAAAAAAAATTATGTTTTTTAATTATTTTACTCTATTTTATTTATGGATTGTTCGTTGATTGTTAGTTGTCTTTCATTTTATGCTATTGATTAAAGGTTTAATTAATCATATGAGGTTTTGCGTATATTTTTTCTCAAGACAAACGACTCATTTTCAGGAGTCTGCCAAAGACCACCCAAATTTCATATCTGTCATTGGTCATGAGTTTGGATATAATACTACATATAACCTCATGAGTATAACTGATATTCAAATGTTATTTTAAAAGTTTACGGCTGACTAATATTTATATAATTAATCAGTTATTATTCTCAGTTAATGTGGGACGGTTATTAAGTACAAAAGAGAGTTGGGGCTAAAAAAATAAATAAAATTTACATTTATTCATATGAGTTTTGGGCTATCGAAAAGAATGAAATTTATCTTAATAATCTCATATAACACTTCGGTCTTGTTGCTATATATGTTATTAAATTTTATATTCCATATCAAATTAATTAATTTGAAATATAACATAATCTTTAGTTTTGATCGTAGCACAACTACATAATGGATCTTACTTGTAGCAGTAAAATTAGCTCATATAGCCAATGAAATTTTGCCA
>SKCR01030017.1:0-37774 GCA_019454045.1 Zanthoxylum bungeanum
TTATTATCATTATGTTAATTTCGAAAGTATTTATTATTTAACTTAATATTAGTAATTTTTCTCTTTATTATTGGTAGGATTTAGAGAGAAAGGAAAGTGGGCCATGCAAGCCGTCGACGTTTAAAACCCTAGTGCTCCACGTATGCAGCCTAATCCTCTCTCTTGTTGTTTCTTCATGCGGCGCTCTTAGGGTTTTGTTTAGTGCGCCCCTGCTGTCTTCTTTGTTTATTAGGCGCAACTCTCTCCTAGGGTTTATTGTCTTTGTCTTTTGTGCGCCACTTCTTTTCACGTTGCATGCACTGGCTATTTGTTGTTCATGCGCTGCACTGCTTATATCTACTGCATGGCTTCAAAATAAGCAATGAAACGCTATTATGTCACGTGTGCATGGCTTTGCGAAAGTTGACTAAAGAAACCCTGTTGACGGCTGATTTTGGTCTCAGGGGCAATATAGGAATATCACTCCCGAGACTAATCCTCCCTCAATAGTGAATTTGTTTGGTTATGGGGGATCAAAGGCAAACTTAGCAAAAAAAAGATAAACACACCAATCAACAAGGAGATTTAACGTGGTTCGGTGGATTTGGATCCGACCTACGTCCACGGACACAAACAAGATGATACTTTTATTACTTAAATACTTTTTTCGGGTCTCTTTTTGTTTTCTACAAGTCAGAGCTTGAAGATTCAGATCCCTTCTTTTTGATGCCATTTACACATACTTTGCCCTCCTATTTATAATAGTGTAGAAATCATATTCCTTCTCCTATAAGAATTTCCTAGTTGAAACTATTCCTTTTTCCCATAAGGATTCCTAGTCAAAACTATTCCCTTTTCCCATAAGGATTCCTAATCAAAACTACCTTTTTTTATCATACTATGACATTGACTTACTAGTTTACCCCATGAAAGTAGGATAACTTATTATCTTATCTCATATGGATAGAATGCCTTATTTTCCCGAACATGTCTTGCCCTATGCTCGGTCTTCATGTGGTCGGTCATAATAGTCTTTTGTACTGAGAATGCTGCTGTCGACCTGATAATTGTCCGGTCATCCGAACCAAAGTGGTCGGTTATTGGATCATAAAGTTCTCGGCCACTCACTCATATGGTCGGGTCGGTATTAATGATCTTGACCAAGGAGAAATTACCCTTTTGCCCCTGTCGTGCAGTCTTAAATACCATAGTGCCTAAAAACACCATCAACATCTGTCCCATAGTTCTCGGTAACAACGAGTTTGCGAGTTGATGCCGGGAACTATAAAAAAGATGGTGTGCCGATGAATCCGTCGGTGGTCATTCCAGGAATCGCAGAGAAAAATGCCTTGGCTGCAAATCTGGTCCTTCCTGCCACCCTCATGTGCTCAGTCAACGAGGATCCCGATATCTACCCGTGGAGACAATGCTTTGCCCTTATGCTGACGACGACCGACTCGATGGGACGTAACCCGACCCCGAGCTGAAATGAACACTTGGCTCCGGGGGAAATGTTACGTCCCCAGACCAAAAGGACGGACTCGGTGGGACACGACCCGACTCCCGAGCTGAGATGAACACTTGGCCCTGGGGGATGTTACGTCCCCAGACCAAAAGGACGGACTCGGTGGGACATGACCCGACCCCAAGCTGAGATGAACACTTGGCCCTGGGGGAATGTTACGTCCCCAGACCAAAAGGACGGACTCGGTGGGACACGACCCGACCCCGAGCTGAGATGAACACTTGGCCCTGGGGGAATGTTACGTCCCCAGACCAAAAGGACGGACTCGGTGGGACACGACCCGACCCCGAGCTGAGATGAACACTTGGCCCTGGGGGAATGTTACGTCCCCAGACCAAAAGGACGGACTCGGTGGGACACGACCCGACCCCGAGCTGAGATGAACACTTAGCCCTGGGGGAATGTTACGTCCCCAGACCAAAAGAACGGACTTGGTGGGACGTAACCCGACCCGAGAGCTGAGATGAATACTGGGCCTGGGGGAATGTTACGTCCCCAGACCAAAAAGAGGGACTCGGTGGGACGTAACCCAACCCCGAGCTGAGAGAAACCAAGTGACCTCGGTGGAACGAATCCAGCCCCGAGCCGAATAAACAAGTGGCCTCGGCGGAACGAATCCAGCCCCGAGCCGAATAATCCAAGTGGCCTTGGCGGAACGAATCCAGCCCCGAGCCAGGTAATCCAAGTGGCCTCGGCGGAACGAATCCAGCCCCGAGCCAGGTAATCTTTGGGACTTGCTCAGAAGGGAATTGAATCAACCTTGTGAAGCTCTACCGAATCTGACACGGGAGTCCCCTTGCCAGACCAGCGAAAAACAAAATCAAAACTTTGAAAAATAAGACAAAAAAGGGGGGGTGACTCGGCACTTGTCCCAAAAGAAAACTTTTTACAAATGTAAACAACAGCACGGATGCCTCAGACAGCGTCCTGCCCGAGGCCTCCAAAACACAATTCTGAATCTTTCAATTTAATGTTTCCGCGAACCAGGATTTGGATCAGGAGAGAGCGTTTGAATGGTAAGGGCACATCCTCTATACGTCGGGTCACTGTGGAGCCTCTGTATTGTACGAGGGCTCCTCCTTACCACGCTGGAGCAGGCACACGCTACAGGGGCGTAACGCATCCCCGTGTTGCGCCTCTCTTGGATCCAAATGATGAATGGATCAAAGAGTGTCCGGGATACTAAGGGTATACTCCTCCTTAGGTCCGGCATCACTGGAGTTAGCAATCGTCACAGGGGCATCATCATCCCCCGTGCTATGCTTTCCCACGGATCCATTACATCGGGTAAGTGAGGATCAAAGAGTGTTCGACACATTAAGGGCATATTCCTCCTTATGCTTGGTAACACTGGAGTAAGCAATCGCCACGGGGGTATCATCCCTCCCCGTGCTATGCTTCTCACGGACCCTATGCATCGAGTATGTCCCTGAGGACCTCGAGCCAAGAGAGATACTTGGTTCTGGGGGAATGTTACGTCCCCAGTCCAGAGGGCTGACTCGGTGGGACGTACCCCGACCCCGAGCTGAAAAAGGCACTTGGACCTGGGGGAATGTTACGTCCCAAATCCGAAGGGCTGACTCGGTGGGACGTACCCCGACCCCGAGCTGAAAAAGGCACTTGGACCTGGGGGAATGTTACGTCCCCAGTCCGAAGAAGCCGACTCGGTGGGACGTAACCCTACCCCGAGCTGAAAGAAAGACTTGGCTCTGGGGGAATGTTACGTCCCCAGTCCAAAGAAGCCGACTCGGTGGGACGTAACCCGACCCCGAGCTGAAACAAACATCGATCTCGTCGGTACAAGAGCAGACCCTAGCCGAAAAGAGACATCGGTCTCGGCGGTACAGAGCAGACCCAAGCCGAAAAGAAACATCGGTCTCGGAGGTACAAGAGCAGACCGAGCCGGAAAGAAACAAGTGGCCATGGCGGAACGAACTCCAGCCCCGAGCCGATGTTGAAGGGGTCTCGGCGCCAACTGTCCTCTGTAATGGGCGTTGAGTATGTCCCCCGTGCGAAGATGTCCGGATACTCTTTTAGACATTCTAGTAGGCTATGTCTCAGTGTCTTGTCCAAGCCTCCCTCTATCTTTATGTTTTTTCCCGGTCCGAATAGTTCTATCCCTTCTAATTCCTCAGCCGCCGCTAGCCGGGCTATTCTGTTTGGCCGAGGACTAGGATCTCCACTGGCTTTTCCTCTGTCTTATTCCTTTGTCGTTTTTTTTGTACCCTCCTCAATGCAGAGGGTTTCTTGTGAGAGAGTTGCAAAGCAGCTGCGGGCTACCTTCTGACTTCCGCATGCGATCCCGATCCATTCCCGGGTGGGGAATTTCAGTTTCAAGTGATAGCAAGACATTGCGGCCTTGTCTTCATCATGAAAGGCCGACCAACGATGACTTGGTAGCTGTTCATGCAGTCCACTACGGTGAAATTTATCATGATTGTCCGAGTTCGGGGATGAGTCCCGATTGTTACTGCTAACTGTATCCTCCCTAACGGGACGACCGTTGAGCCCCCGAAGCCATATAAGGGGGGTGCTATCGTTGTTCAGAGCCGCATACTCTACTTCAAGGCTGTCCATGGCCTCTTTTATGTCTACCGCACTCCCGGGGTCCACAAGGATTCTGTTTACCTCGGAGCCACCGATTACTGCCTTGATAATTAACGCATCGTCGTGGGGGAAGCTTACCCCTTGGGCGTCCTCGTCGGTGAACATTATTGGTACCGACCGCCCACCTTGTAATCCCGAGGCCTGTTTCGTTTCTAGCACGTCTGACTCTCGAGTTCTGTTATAGTTTTTCCTTGACCGATTAGAATCTCTGGTCAGTGCTATGTGTCCTCTGCTTGTGACTCTTTTTCAACAACTACGGATTTTATCCCGTAGGGGCCCCTCCTCTGGGTCCATCGTCTTCACTTGTATCTACCACCCTTTTCCCTTCTGCTTTTTCACCTCTTCTTCGACTGGTTCCGACTTCGGGTCTTTCGTTGTTCGTTTCTCCATTCTCTCCAGCCGATCCATCATGGATTCATATTTTCTTCCATCTTCTTCATCCAATCTGTGGCCGGATTTCCTGACGATTGGTGATTTCCGCCTTCCGCCATTGTCTTACTACACGAGTTGCTTTTTGTCCAGTTCCCCACAGACGGCGCCAACTGTTGACGGCTGATTTTGGTCTCAGGGGCAATATTGGAATATCACTCCCGAGACTAATCCTCCTTCAATAGTGAATTTGTTTGGTTATGGGGGACCAAAGGCAAACTTAGCCAAAAACAGATAAACACACCAATCAACAAGGAGATTTAACGTGGTTCGGTGGATTTGGATCCGACCTACGTCCACGGACACAAACAAGATGATACTTTTATTACTTAAATACTTTTTCGGGTCTCTTTTTGTTTTCTACAAGTCAGAGCTTGAAGATTCAGATCCCTTCTTTTTGATGCCATTTACACATACTTTGCCCTCCTATTTATAATAGTGTAGAAATCATATTCCTTCTCCTATAAGAATTTCCTAGTTGAAACTATTCCTTTTCCCATAAGGATTCCTAGTCAAAACTATTCCCTTTTCCCATAAGGATTCCTAATCAAAACTACATTTTTTTATCATACTATGACATTGACTTACTAGTTTACCCCATGAAAGTAGGATAACTTATTATCTTATCTCATATGGATAGAATGCCTTATTTTCCCGAACATGTCTTACCCTATGCTCGGTCTTCATGTGGTCGGTCATAACAGTCTTTTGTACTGAGAATGCTGCTGTCGACCTGATAATTGTCCGATCATCCGAACCAAAGTGGTCGGTTATTGGATCATAAAGTTCTCGGCCACTCACTCATATGGTCGGGTCGGTATTAATGATCTTGACCAAGGAGAAATTACCCTTTTGCCACTGTCGTGCTGTCTTAAATACCATAGTGCCTAAAAACACCATCAACAAACCCTATTATGAACAACTGCGTGTTGTTCATGCGCTGCATGGCTTGCAACGAACAAACCGACGTGTATCCCTGCACATTCAACCTTGACTTAGAAGAATAATTACTCGTCGTATACTCCGGTACCAGCTTCACTCTGACAGAAACATTAATAATCCCATTCTTATCCCCTTTAGCATCCCTTAACCTGTAACTCAAAAAATGCAAATAATTTTCCGGCACGTACCCACCAATAAAATCCGAAACTGGAATTTTCGCAAACCCAACAGTTTTATTATTGTTCCCTGAATTAGAAGCCTTGCATTGTAGTTGTAGATCAATGAAACGTGCATGCATGGGCAATTCCATGACGAGTTTTTCGTTCCACGTAGGATAGCTTCCTCCTGATTCATCAACCTTTGTCTTACGATAATTGAAAGCATCTGTTTGTACGATTGCAAATGCGTTCTTCTTTATTAATCTTCGATCAATACGTAGGTCTTCGCCTGATA
The DNA here is from genome assembly GCA_019454045.1 of Zanthoxylum bungeanum. NCBI lineage: Eukaryota > Viridiplantae > Streptophyta > Magnoliopsida > Sapindales > Rutaceae > Zanthoxylum > Zanthoxylum bungeanum. The sequence continues at coordinate 5,936 of SKCR01030017.1, forward strand.
ATACTGTGAGTTCTATCACACGAGACGATGAATTTTCCATTATCAATTGTTAATTTGTGTTTATGAAGTGTTTTCTTTAGTCAACTTTCGCAACTCATCTCTTTTAAAACGTGAAAAGAAGTGGCGCACAAAAGACAAAGACAATAAACCCTAGGAGAGAGTTGCGCCTAATAAACAAGAAGACAGCAGGGGCGCACTAAACAAAACCCTAAGAGCGCCGCATGAAGAAACAACAAGAGAGAGGATTAGGCTGCATACGTGGAGCACTAGGGTTTTAAACGTCAACGGCTTGCATGGCCCACTTTCCTTTCTCTCTAAATCCTACCAATAATAAAGAGAAAAATTACTAATATTAAGTTAAATAATAAATACTTTCGAAATTAACATAATGATAATAAAATATATAATAAAATATGAAATATATAATTAAATACTGAACAATAAACCCGAATAAGTGATGTTCCAAAGTACATTTTCATGCACTTATCAGTTATCTATCCTCAAAGAAGATCGTAGGCTATTGAGTCTAGGTTTAAACCTAAAATCCATTTTCCAAGTTAATTTCAAGTTTACCGAATTAATCTTTGTTGACGGTGGATTTTGGTCTCAGGATAATATGGGAATATCACCTCCGAGATAATCCTCCTTCAATAGTGAATTTGTTTGGTTATGGGGGACCAAAGACAAACTTAGCAAAAGACAGATAAATGCACCAATCGACAAAGAGATTTAAAGTGGTTCGGCGGATCTTGGTCCGACCTACGTCCACGGGCACAAACAGGATGATACTTTTTATTACTGAGATATGCTTCTCGGATCTTTTTTGTGTTACAAGTCAGAGCTTGATGATTCTGATGCCCACTTTTAACCTTCAACTTGTTACCTTTATTCTCTCTTTTTTGTTGTTCTTCTTTACCTATGCTCTACCCTCCTATTTATAATAGTGTAGAAATCATATTCCTATTTGTACAAGAATTTCCTAGTTGAAACAATTTCGTTTCCCATAAGGATTCCTAGTCAAAACTATTCCCTTTTTCCATAAGGATTCCTAGCCAAAAACTACCTTTACTTCCTTTATCCTACTAGGATATTAACTCACCAGTTTTCCTCATGAAAATAGGATAACTTGTCATCTTATCCACAAGGATAGGGTATTATCTTCAGGAGCACGCCTCGCTATATGGTCGGTCTTCATGAGGTCGGTCACAATAGTTTTTTGTACTGAGAGTGCTGCTGTCGACCTGATAATTGCCCGGTCATCCAATCTTTAAGTGGTCGGGTTAACGATCTTAAGTGCTCGGCCCCTAACTCATGTGGTCGGGTCGGTATTAATGATCCGGACCAATAAGGGAATTACCCTTTTACCCCTGTCGTGCTGCTTAAATGACATAGTGCCCGGAAAACACCATCAACATCTGTCCCCTAGTTCTCGGTTCCAACGAGTATACAAGTTGGTGCCGGGAACTATAAAAAGATGGTGTGCTGATCGCCTTGCTGGTGGTCGCTCCAGAAATCACAGAGAAAAACGCATTGGCTGCAAATCTGGTCATTCCTGCCACCTTCATGTGCTCAGTCAACGAGGATCCCGATATCTACCCGTGGAGACAATGCTTTGCCCTTATGCTGACGACGACTGACTCGGTGGGACGTAACCCGACCCCGAGCTGAAATGAACACTTGGCTCCGGGGGAAATGTTACGTCCCCAGACCAAAAGGACTGACTTGGTGGGCATGACCCGACCCCGAGCTGAGAAGAACACCTGGCCTTGGGGGTTGTCACGTCCCCAGGCCAAAAGAACGGACTCGGTGGGACGTAACCCAACCCCGAGCTTAGATGAACACTTGGCCCTGGAGGAATGTTACGTCCCCAGACCAAAAGGACAGACTCGGTGGGACATAACCCAACCCCGAGCTGAGATGAACACTTGGCCCTGGGGGAATGTTTATGTTCCCAGACCAAAAGGACGGACTCGGTGGGACACGACCCGACCCCGAGCTGTGATGAACATTTGGTCCTGGGGGAATGTTACGTCCCCGGACCAAAAGGACGGACTCGGTGGGACGTAACCCGACCCCGAGCTGAGATGAACACTTGGCCCATGGGGGAATGTTACGTCCCCAGACCAAAAGGACAGACTCGGTGGGACACGACCCGACCCCGAGCTGAGATGAACACTTGGCCCTGGGGGAATGTTACGTCCACAGACCAAAAGAACGGACTCGGTGGGACGTAGCCCGACCCTGAGCTGAGATGAATACTTGGCACTGGGGGAATGTTACGTCTCCAGACCAAAAGGATGGACTCGGTGGGACGTAACCCGACCCCGAGCTGAGATGAACACTTGGCCCTGGGGGAATGTTACGTCCCCAGACCAAAAGGACGGACTCGGTGGGACACGACCCGACCCCGAGCTGAGATGAACACTTGGCCCTGGGGGAATGTTACGTCCCCAGACCAAAAGGACGGACTCGGTGGGACACGACCCGACCCCGAGCTGAGATGAACACTTGGCCCGGGGGAATGTTACGTCCACAGACCAAAAGAACGGACTCGGTGGGACGTAGCCCGACCCTGAGCTGAGATGAATACTTGGCACTGGGGGAATGTTACGTCTCCAGACCAAAAGGATGGACTCGGTGGGACGTAACCCGACCCCGAGCTGAGATGAACACTTGGCCCTGGGGGAATGTTACGTCCCCAGACCAAAAGGACGGACTCGGTGGGACACGACCCGACCCCGAGCTGAGATGAACACTTGGCCCTGGGGGAATGTTACGTCCCCAGACCAAAAGGACGGACTCGGTGGGACACGACCCGACCCCGAGCTGTGATGAACATTTGGTCCTGGGGGAATGTTACGTCCCCAGACCAAAAGGACGGACTCGGTGGGACGTAACCCGACCCCGAGCTGAGATGAACACTTGGCCCATGGGGGAATGTTACGTCCCCAGACCAAAAGGACAGACTCGGTGGGACACGACCCGACCCCGAGCTGAGATGAACACTTGGCCCTGGGGGAATGTTACGTCCACAGACCAAAAGAACGGACTCGGTGGGACGTAGCCCGACCCTGAGCTGAGATGAATACTTGGCACTGGGGGAATGTTACGTCTCCAGACCAAAAGGATGGACTCGGTGGGACGTAACCCGACCCCGAGCTGAGATGAACACTTGGCCCTGGGGGAATGTTACGTCCCCAGACCAAAAGGACGGACTCGGTGGGACACGACCCGACCCCGAGCTGAGATAAACACTTGGCCCTGGGGGAATGTTACGTCCCCAGACCAAAAGAACGGACTCAGTGGGACGTAGCCCGACCCTGAGCTGAGATGAACACTTGGTCCTGGGGGAATGTTACGTCCCCAGACCTAAAGGACGGACTTGGTGGGACATGACCCGACCCCGAGCTGTGATGAACACTTGGTCCTGGGGGAATGTTACGTCCCCAGACCAAAAGGACGGACTCGGTGGGACACGACCCGACCCCGAGCTGAGATGAACACTTGGTCCTGGGGGAATGTTACGTCCCCAGACCTAAAGGACGGACTCGGTGGGACACGACCCGACTCCGAGCTGTGATGAACACTTGGTGCTGGGGGAATGTTACGTCCCCAGACCAAAAGGACGGACTCGGTGGGACGTAACCCAACCCCGAGCTGAGATGAACACTTGGCCCTGGGGGAATGTTATGTCCCCAGACCAAAAGGACGGACTCGGTGGGACGTAACCCAACCCCGAGCTGAGATGAACACTTGGCCCTGGGGGAATGTTATGTCCCCAGACCAAAAGGACGGACTCGGTGGGACACGACCCGACCCCGAGCTGAGATGAACACTTGGTCCTGGGGGAATGTTACGTCTCCAGACCAAAAGGATGGACTCGGTGGGACGTAACCCGACCCCGAGCTGAGATGAACACTTGGCCCTGGGGGAATGTTACGTCCCCAGACCAAAAGGACGGACTCGGTGGGACACGACCCGACCCCGAGCTGAGATGAACACTTGGCCCTGAGGGAATGTTACGTCCCCAGACCAAAAGGACGGACTCGGTGGGACACGACCCGACCCCGAGCTGTGATGAACATTTGGTCCTGGGGGAATGTTACGTCCCCATACCAAAAGGACGGACTCGATGGGACGTAACCCGACCCCGAGCTGAGATGAACACTTGGCCCATGGGGGAATGTTACGTCCCCAGACCAAAAGGACATACTCGGTGGGACACGACCCGACCCCGAGCTGAGATGAACACTTGGCCCTGGGGGAATGTTACGTCCACAGACCAAAAGAACGGACTCGGTGGGACGTAGCCCGACCCTGAGCTGAGATGAATACTTGGCACTGGGGGAATGTTACGTCTCCCTCCAGACCAAAAGGATGGACTCGGTGGGACGTAACCCGACCCCGAGCTGAGATGAACACTTGGCCCTGGGGGAATGTTACGTCCCCAGACCAAAAGGACGACTCGGTGGGACACGACCCGACCCCGAGCTGAAGAAAGACTTGGCTTTGGGGGAATGCTATATCCATAGTCCAAAGAAGCCGACTCGGTGGGACGTAACCCGACCCCGAGCTGAAAGAAAGACTTAGCTCTGGGGGAAAATTACATCCCCAGTCCAAAGAAGCCGACTCGGTGGGACGTAACCCGACCCCGAGCTGAAGAAAGACTCGGCTTTGGGGGAATGCTACACCCATAGTCCAAAGAAGCCGACTCGGTGGGACGTAACCCGACCCCGAGCTGAAGAAAGACTTGGCTTTGGGGGAATGTTACATCCCCAGTCCAAAGAAGCCGACTCGGTGGGACGTAACCCGACCCCGAGCTGAATAAACCATAAGGCCTTGATGGAATAAAATCCAGATCCTAGCCGATTAACCAAGCGGCCTCGGCGGAACGAAATCCAGCCCCGAGCCGAATAACCAAACGGCCTCGGCGGAACGAAATCCAGCCCCGAGCCGAATAAACATCGGCCTCGGCGGTACAAGAGCAGACCCGAGTTGGAAAGAAACATCGGTCTCGGCGGTACAAGAGCAGACCCGAGCCGGAAAGAAACATCGATCTCGGCGGTACAAGAGCAGACCCGAGTCGGAAAGAAACATCGGTCTCGGCGGTACAAGAGCAGACCCGAGCCGGAAAGAAACATCGATCTCGGCGGTACAAGAGCAGACCCGAGTCGGAAAGAAACATCGGTCTCGACGGTACAAGAGCAGACCCGAGCCGGAAATAAACATCGGTCTCGGCGGTACAAGAGCAGACCCGAGCCGGAAAGAAACATCGATCTCGGCGGTACAAGAGCAGACCCGAGTCAGAAATAAACATCGGTCTCGGCGGTACAAGAGCAGACCCGAGCCGGAAAGAAACATCGATCTCGGCGGTACAAGAGCAGACCCGAGTCGGAAATAAACATCGGTCTCGGCGGTACAAGAGCAGACCCGAGCCGTAAAACATATATCAACAAAACGGACTCGGCGGTACAAGAGCAGACCCGAGCCGTAAAACATATATCAACAAAACGGACTCGGCGGTACAAGAGCAGACCCGAGCCGTAAAACATATATCAAAACCATTGTGTGAGCCATAACAAACAAGCATAATCAAATGTCAACCTAAGTCAGAAGAGGTTTTACTCACCTTTTTGGGATCCGTTTCCTTTCTTGCAACTCTACAAGGGTCACTACAAGCAAGGCTCTTCTTAATACATCCTCTATGCATCTCAGCATTCCACGCATCCGACCGGATGACTTCCGCTAGCAACTTGGTCGACCTCAAAAACCGATTGGTCTATGTACAGACTGAGATAGCCTTCTTTCACCAAGTCTTCCACCTGCTCCCGCAGGTCTCTGCACCCACATGTCCCATTACGTTATGGTAGATACAGTATGCCCTACTATTTCCCTCCTCAATCGGGAACCTCCTCAAATTAGGCTCGGCCAACAGACCTTTATCCTGGATTTCCCGAACTATCTGGTGAAATCCCTGACGATCGGTGATTTCCATCTTCTGCCATCGTCTTACTACGCGAGCTGCTTTTTGTTGAGTTCCCCACAGACGGCGCCAACTATTGACGGTGGATTTTGGTCTCAGGATAATATGGGAATATCACCTCCGAGATAATCCTCCTTCAATAGTGAATTTGTTTGGTTATGGGGGACCAAAGGCAAACTTAGCAAAAGACAGATAAATGCACCAATCGACAAAGAGATTTAAAGTGGTTCGGCGGATCTTGGTCCGACCTACGTCCACGGGCACAAACAGGATGATACTTTTTATTACTGAGATATGCTTCTCGGATCTTTTTTGTGTTTACAAGTCAGAGCTTGATGATTCTGATGCCCACTTTTAACCTTCAACTTGTTACCTTTATTCTCTCTTTTGTTGTTCTTCTTTACCTATGCTCTACCCTCCTATTTATAATAGTGTAGAAATCATATTCCTATTTGTACAAGAATTTCCTAGTTGAAACAATTTCGTTCCCATAAGGATTCCTAGTCAAAACTATTCCCTTTTTCCATAAGGATTCCTAGCCAAAAACTACCTTTACTTCCTTTATCCTACTAGGATATTAACTCACCAGTTTTCCTCATGAAAATAGGATAACTTGTCATCTTATCCACAAGGATAGGGTATTATCTTCAGGAGCACGCCTCGCTATATGGTCGGTCTTCATGAGGTCGGTCACAATAGTTTTTTGTACTGAGAGTGCTGCTGTCGACCTGATAATTGCCCGGTCATCCAATCTTTAAGTGGTCGGGTTAACGATCTTAAGTGCTCGGCCCCTAACTCATGTGGTCGGGTCGGTATTAATGATCCGGACCAATAAGGGAATTACCCTTTTACCCCTGTCGTGCTGCTTAAATGACATAGTGCCCGGAAAACACCATCAACAATCTTATTAATGGCCATTTAACAAGAAGCATTAAAACTAATGCTCAATAAATAAACATTTATATTACCCAAACCATAAAATAACACATTATTAACCGGTGATATTGAAATTTTCACAACCCCAAATAACTGTAGTTACGACACATATTTACGGGTAGTAAAAACTTAAATAAAATAAAAGATATAAAGTAAATTACTGGAAATTAAATACTGAAAAGTAAATGACGGAAAGTAAATGCTGAAAATTAAATACTGAAAATTAAATGCTGAAAAGTAAATGCTGAAAGTAAATTGTTGAAAAGTAAATGCTGAAAGTAAATTGCTGAAAAGTAAATTGCTGAAAAGTAAATGCCGAAAGAAGTGGCGCACAGAAGACAAAGACAATAAACCCTAGGAGAGAGTTGCGCCTAATAAACAAAGAAGACAGCAGGGGCGCACTAAACAAAACCCTAAGAGCGCCGCATGAAGAAACAACAAGAGAGAGGATTAGGCTGCATACGTGGAGCACTAGGGTTTTAAACGTCAACGTCATGCATATATTATAAAAGGGCGTAAGAGACAGAACATGGAGGGCTGCTGCGCAAACAGCAAAATAAATTAGAGAACAGCCGAGAGAGAGAGCAAGCTGCGCAAGAAACAAAAAGAACGAAAAGAAGCAGAAGCCGTGCGCGAGGAGCAGAGAAGAAATATGAGCGCGAGGCCGGGACACGGTGTGCAGTGATAATTCAGAGCGATAATTCTCTCCAATCCCAGGGGCTATTCTTATTTCTTTTATGGGGAACTAATCTCCTAGGCAAAGTTAGGGATGAACTCTTGTGTTTGATTTTATTATTTATGTTTTTGATTTCATAAGTACCTTCTATCGTTTAATAAAATTAATGTTGTTATTCTTTATTATTTTCCGGTTATTAAATCTAGAAATTATGTTTTGTCAACTCCCATATAGATCTAGTCATGCTTTTCTATGTGTGATTTGCGAATTTAGTTGTGACTGGTAAAAGTTGTTTTGCGTGTTGGTCTTCTACTGCAGTATTGCCTGATGGTATATTGTCGACGTTAGATAACTCGTGACGATGACTTTTGTGTGCTGTTCACATAAAGAAAATAATCATTAATTACCTTAGAATTTAATATGCGTAGAATTTAATATCTTCCAGTTGTTGGTTTGGGATGTGAAACCCTTAACTGAGTAATAACGGGAATTAATAACTAAATATAAGAGTTCAATGCAAGAGGGATTCCCAACGTTTTGCTGTTTTTCTCTGCCGTTATCTTTTATTATCTTTTCATTATTTTATTTATCTCCACTTTAATTACAAATTTTATCATTTTATTTATTTAAGTTACTGTTAACGTTTTTGTTTGAGTAATTAGTTCATGTTACCATCTCATTGAGGAATCGACACCCCAACTATACTGCGATAACCGCAAATCATATTTGGGCGTAATCAAAATTTGGCGCCGTTGCTGGGAGACGGTTTACAAGCAAAAGAAGCAGGTTTGCTTAGTCAACAACGAAGCGGTAACTTCGTTCCTTATCTTTTTTATTTTATTTTATTTTAATTTTTAGTTTTTTATTTTATTTTATTTTATTTTATTTATTCCTTTTATTTTTATTCATAGTCTTTTATATATTATTTCAGTTTTTGTTTTAGTTTAGAGTTTAATTTTTAGTTTATTTTTTATTTTATTTTATTTTTTCTATTTTATTATTGTTTCCCGTATTAATTGAGCTTAAACTACATGTCTAGACGTAGACGTAGAGATAGATTTGGTAGATTTGTTAGGGCTTGAAGATGAAGAAGAAGACTCTGACCATATATTTGAAAATCTTTTTGCCACACCATCCGCGTCTAGCGCATATAATATGAGTGAATACGAGAGACCACCTAGGAGGACTCTTGAAGAGTACCTCCACCCAACTCGCACAGCTACACCATCGTGCATAATGTTTCCTCCTAATGCACCACACATAGACTTTAGGTCTGGAATGATACAGTATCTTCCAACTTTTCACGGTTTTGAGAGCGAAAATCCTTATGTGCATATTAGAGAGTTTGAAGAGGTAGTAACAACCTTCCATGACCGGTTTGGAACCACTGACACAATTAGACTTAAGTTCTTCCCCTTTGCCCTTAAGGATAGAGCTAGGGGCTGATTGTACTCTTTAAGACCCAGGTCAATAGGATCGTGGGGCGAGATGACTCATGAATTCTTTAATAAATACTTCCCGCACCATAAGACCAATGCCCTGAAAAGACAAATCTCCACCTTCTCCCAGTGAGACCCTTTATCAAACGTGGGAGAGATATAAGGAGTTGTTAGCTAGTTGCCCTCACCATGGATATGAGAGTTGGCATTTAGTAAGTTATTTCTATGATGGACTGACCCCTAGGGAGCAGTATTTCGTTGAGATAATGTGCAATGGTGAGTTCATCCGAAAGGACCCTGATGAGGCATTCGAGTATTTAGATGACCTAGCTAAGAAATCTCATACTTGGACTGGACCCCAATGCCTTAGATAACACTGATAGGTCACACCCCACTTCTTTTAGCAAGACCCTACACCACTTTAGGGAAGATGATAGTCTTAAGGCACAAATTAAGCTATTAACTAGACAGATGAGAGCCTTAATAGCCAAAGATAGCAAGGCGATGTATTCAGTAGCCCACCTAAAACCCCAAGAGTGCCCGGTATATGGTGAGATGAGAGAGAGACATATGAGGAACATTCCAACACCTTAGGGTCGTACCATAAGCCTTACACTATTTACTTAGACACTTATAGTGCTCCTCAGTATCACACACCTACCGTTCCTAGGAATTCTTTAGAGGATACTATGCAAGCATTCATAGAAGCTCAGAAAGCAAATGTAGAGGCCCAGAAATCATTTGTGGAGACCCAAAGCAAAACCAATCAAAGGATTGAATCATTGATAGCTCAGGTAGTTGAAGACCATAAGGAGATTATGAGTCAAATCTCTAAATTGACTAATGTCATGAATGTGCAAGAACAAGGAAAAATTCCCATCTCATACTCAACCAAATCCACAAGGGCAACACATAGCTGTTGGTTTCTATTAAGGTCCCAAGGATGAAATCAAGCATAAAACACATGTGAATACACAACAAAGTATGGCGGAATCATACTCACATCGAACAGATTGGATTCTACGAAGAACAAACTTTCTGCCCTCCTCTATGAAGCTCGGCAGTGGGCTGATTTTGTCTTCAAAATTTCGGCCATGGACTCCATGAAATCTTCAAGCTCCAAGCTTCCAAAAATGGATTCCAAGCTCACGAAATCACTACCCTATCACATTGGTATGTCTTCTAGAGTGTGCTAGCACCTTGATTTTGCAACAATATCACTCATTTGCTTCCTCCTAGCTCACGGTTTGAGCTGAAGCCAGTGAAGAGAAAACAATGGCCAAATGGCCGAGAGAGAGAGAGAGAGGAAGAGAAGGTTTATAAAACCATGTGTGTTAGAGAGAGGGAAAAAAGAAATGTGTTAAGTATATTTGTTTTTATTTTCCAAAAATAAAAATCAAATACCAAAACCATTTTTCAAATCTCAAAAGTCAAAGGTACAAGCCTTTTAACTTTCCAACCACATCCATCACTATTCACATCAACTCACATCACTCAATCAAGTGACAACTTGTCACATCACTCAAAGTGACATTTGATTTGACGCTTGATGTGACTAATGATTTGACGCTTGATGCGACTTGCGTACCGCACTCGAATTCGAAATGCGAATGCGCTCGCAAAACACTCTCGGGCTCGGGTTCGCTAATTCCAAATTAACGAATTTTCTGTTGCGACGTAATTAAATCTAATTTAATTAAATAATCATGCCAATCATAATTACTATTCACGTCGCTAACGAATTAATTCTAAATTAACTCGTTCGCCCGAATTAAAATCTAATCTTAATTCGCGTCGAAATTAAATTTCGTTTAATATACCGAATATATTAATTAATCGATTAATTCCAAATTAATCGTTATCTCTATTTAATCGATATTTTATCCCAGATAAAATATCTCCGTAATTAATCCCAATTAATTTTCTCTTTTAATTAATCCCACATTAATAAAGTCCGAGTCATACGTCATCAGTGAATCTTCGGGAAGCGACCCATGAGATCCCCGGATATGTCGGCAGTAAATTCGGTCGTCGGACTATCCGAACACGTACGTACCAAGTACGACATTTTACCGATTTACAAGACAAGGTTGGCTTCTAGCAAAGCGCCATGCCTACCCAATTCTCCAGAAACATGCTTACAGGAATAAGCGATCTATATCAGGGGTAGTATACGTAGTATTGTGTATGTCGATCCAGTATCAGATGATCACGTGCTAGGCCTGGGGCTGGAATTGTGTCTGCCCCGTACGAAGCACATGTCGGATGTCTGATAACTAGTCTCTATAATCGGATATACATGACCTTGTCATAATATCCCGATAGCTGCAGCATTTAAGAGAACCAGTCTCGTATCCTACGTGACCATCATCTCCACTATGACTGGAGTGATACTTCCGTCTTGACATCACACCTAACACACTACGATTCTCAATATACCCAGCATTGGCGTACACAGAACCTGTTAAAGCCCTGTACGACCACAACCAAAGTATATTGATTGTCGCAAGTATTAGCGGTGCAAGTCTCAGGTTAAGACCAAATACACCTACCTTGATTTCGGACTTCCATAGAGACATAGTCATACTACCAATGGAATTCCGAGGGGGTCTATCCAGAGCGAAGCTGTTTCCCGTACCATCGGTAAAACACAACCTCCTATTACACTTGCATGAGTATCCTATACCCAAATATATGAGAACTATGTCGTTGTGCCCTCACAACGCGCATAAGTGTAATACTAGTCTTTTACGTATTTATCGATGTCCAATCTCGATAATACCCTGACTAGGGGTATTTAATGATTAATCCTTCATGGACTGATATTGTCTCATATCATTCTCAATCAAGGAACTAATCATAGGGACCTCCTATCATTTATATATCTAGGTGATCTAATCATTAATGATAAGAGTGCAATCTCCTTTGTCACATAATTAATTTGTACAACAACAATATGATCTGTACAAATAGTGACGCTATTGGTCATAATTGTCCAACAATCTCCCACTTGGCCTATAGCTAGTCACTCGAGTGTCTGACACCCGAACTATGTACGGTTGGCTCAAACTGCTGAGAAAATGCTTTCATCAGCGGATTTGAATGATTATCATCTGATGCGATTTATTCGATCATCACATCGCCACGATATATGATCCGAATGAATCAGATGAATATCGAAGTATATATTTGGATCATTGATGAGACCATTAATTCTTTAGCCTGTGCTGAAGCCTAGCTCAGCTGCTAACAGAACTATATCTAATTTAATTAGATTTATTATCGACCCAAATGGGTTCTATTGCTGCCTCCGCCAGCAGCAGATTACCCGTATTTGTTGTTTATTCGGTAACAGTATCTTGCTTGGAAGATTTCCAGCTCACTGTTCCGTTATTCAAACTTTGTATAGTACCATTTACGATTTGTAGTCATTTTATCGGTTAGGAAACTTGCAGTAGTGATCCTCATCACTTCAAGTTCCCATCTCCACAGATTAAGACAACATCATTAGTTCTCTAAGATACTAAGTATGTTCTTAATATCAATCCAGTGACAATCACTCGGATTGGCCTATTTGTGAATCCATATGCTCAAAGCGTATGAGACACCAGGTCGCGTACATTTTTCAATATACGGTTTCTCGGAGAGTTTTTCATGAAAGCCAAGCTTTCCCACGATTGTTTTTATGGGAATATCATTTCCAAGAAATGACATATATCATTATTTTATAGGACACCCACTGTCAGCGCTCTCCCACTAACCTCTTTATATACACAAGAATCATTTTCATTTTGAATTAAATCATACTCCATTATGATTACATCAAAACGATAATTCCAAGAACCAAATGCTTACTTCATTCCAAACATGGATCGAATAACCTGCAAACCTTGTTTGCTAGTTTTGGTACGAAAAAACCGATAGGATGTTGTAAACATCCTCCAAATGGTTTCCTTTTCAGGAAAGCGATTTTCCCGTTCAGCTGACATATTTCATAAATGAAACATGCAGCTTTAGCAAGCATTATCCAAATGGATTTACCGTGGCAACAGGTAAAAGGTTGAATCGTAATCAACACAATGTTGATAACGATACCTTTCCACTACAAGCCTAGCTTAGTACATTGGTATGTTGCCATCCATGTACGTCTTCCTTGAAGACTTAAACAGTACCAATAGGCACAATGCCTTGCGGTACATCAACTAGTGTCCAAACATAGTCGATATACATGGAATCCATTTCGGATTCATGACACTTTGTCATAATAGGGAGTCGATACCTTATATCACTTCCTCATATGTAGTCAGTTGGTATACCTCAAAAGATTGACATCTTTTATGAGGTGAGATCAGAAACCCATACCCCAGGTTGTTTTCTGACTCTCTCCGAAATACGTGGTTCTTGTGTATTCGAAGATTAATGGTATAGTTTCATCCTTTGATGAACTATATGTGTTCCATTAAGGATTCGGTGCCTGGTATAGTATCACTCCGATTTTCATCGAGTTTTACTATCCTCCCACTTACCACTGCATATCGGTATTACTCTTAGGAAAACTGCATGGTGAGCAACAATCTAATTATTCTCTGGTGAGATGTATAAGCACTATACTTATGGTTTCCCTAGGATAACCTACAATTGGCACTTATCCAATTTGGGTTCTAGTTTGGTATCATCCAAACATATGCCTATCATTCCCAAATTATCAGGAATGTGAAACCCGGTTTCTTTTCCTGTTCATATCTAATATGAAATCTGTCAAACAGATTTGTATGGAACCTTATTCAAAATAAGTTATTGCACTGTTTATACTTATCCGTTGAAGGAAATGGTAGCTCAGAGCGACTCATGATTAACCTTTTCATGTCCAACAAAATTCGGTTACTCAGTTCGGACACACCGTCAAATTGACGTGTTCCGGGAGGAGTCCTCATTGAAAGAATACTATACTCTTTCATGTATATTAGAAACTTATTGCCTTAGTATTTTCCATTACGGTTTTACCGTGACGGTTTAATACTTCAGCCGATCTGTTTGTCTATTTCGTGTCGAAACTATAAGAGTTTCCGATTTGTGTTTAAAAGAAACACATAACCATAACGAGATGCCACATCCGTAAAGGTCACAAAATATTCATATTCATATCTAGCCTAGCTAGAAATTGGCCCACTTGCTTCACTATGAATTAGGGCTAACAGATCGGTGGCATTTACACTTTTACCAAGTAAATGTGTTATAGGCACTTTGCCCTATAAACTAGATTCGTAGACTTTATTTGAATGGAATCAAATTAGTCCGAGTACCCACTCTTTGAAAGTGTGGATATACGAGTCATGTTTCAATTGTGTCCAGACAACAATGCCACTTATAGGTTTCTTCTGATCAAATCAGTTTGAGCTATTTGTTTGTCATATTATACGTTTGAGATTTTATTTTATTCAAAATATAAATGCTGTTTTATTCACATCTAATGTGTTTATCTCAATATCATCTTTATATAATAAAACACTTTAGTGTTCTAGAATATAAAGGTCAATCCGCAACGGATTAAACACTGATATATAGATAATATATCTAGTCAAACTAGTTACATTATAACTGTTTCTAAATTTAGGTACACACCCAAGGGTAGTTCCTAAAATTAGGTATCTATGGTTAAAACAGCGACAGTCATCCCGTTTCCAATTCGCAGATTAATCTCAACTGAAGTCAGTATCCTGCTCATAGCAGATTCTGAACATTAGTATATATTTATGTACCACACTAAGTATTTAAAATCCAATTTCAATACTAGTAGTGAACATAATCTTGACAAACATATTTTAAGTCTGAGCCTTGCTCGTCTTCAATTCCTTCATGTCTGCTTTGTCCAAACAGCAGTCACGCTTCCGCGATCCCGTTTGCCATAATTTAAGCAGACATTTTGGGATATGTCATTTATCTTCCTAGAAGATTATAATGATATTGCCTTTGCCCTTTTTCACATTCCAGTAGCCTTTGGCCAAGCCTCGGGTTTCTAGAATATCGAAGTAAGGTGCGCCTTGCGCTACTTGCCTAATTGCAAAGTTTGACTTGTCTCATTGAGAATAGTCATTAACCCTCCAAGAGTTATTATTGTTATTTTAGTACTTCTAAAATCTAAATATAGATTTATGAAGATCCTTCAATTTCAATATCATACTTTAAGGATCTAATCCTTGGTTCTGATTAGAAATTAAGGAGTCTACTGCGGTAAGTATAATGGATTAAACACTTAAGTTATCATCACATAAATCTTCCAAAGATTATGCTCTACTATTTGCTTAACTCCGGGCTTAGGCTTAATATGTTATTTTATTAAATAAAGTAACCTATTATTTTTCCAGGACCATCCTGAAATTTATTCCCAATTTTGAAAAATTAAACCATTTAGATACATTTTCCATAGGATTATGTCTTAAATGTCAGTCTTTCAATTTTATCTTGATTTTAATAGTCCAACTATTTATTAACGATTTAGGTACTATTTATTATAATGATTATTATAGTCCAACTATTTAATCAGCTATAATTTAATAGATTTAAATCAATTATATTGATTACTATAATCCAATTATAAAATCAACTATAAATGAATCGTTTGAATATAGTCCAACTGTTAATTAAAACAACGTTTAAATATTAGTCCAACTAACATTTAATTTATTTGACGAATGATATTTGTTTTGAGCGCGTATGGAAAGTAATTAAACGAATATTGTAAATTCAATTCTTGCCTCCCACTATTTTTCGGTGAGCCTCTAACCCTCTGTCGAGTACTCGGGAAACCGTGTTTCCTAGCGGGCTAGGATCCCGTTAAATATCACACAATCTTCACTTTGGCCAACAAATTGTATGATAATTAACTAGGTAGATCTCTAAGATCGATTGGATCCAATCCAATTCCTAGATCCAGTAGGAGGACATCCAAGTCTGAAACATATATCTTATATACCCAATACATCCAATGTATTACCTATCATTTTTCCTCTGAATCAACTAAGCCTTAGCTTTGGCACAACAAACTTAGTGATCCCAGTCAAGCGTGACCCATTGACCATGGAAAGCTTCGTAATCAATGTCGATGGACAAGAAGTGGTATTGACTTTGGCCAACAAACCACAACTTGGACAAGACACCAATATGGAACAAAGCCTTCGTGATTCAAACACATCCTTGACGGACAAAGGCCTTGACTTTGGCCAACAAGCCAATGCTAGTCTCGAATCTTGAGTGAGAATCACTCAATGGAAGGAAAAACGCTTAATATTTGTGAGGGTTTTTCGCGTGTAAATTGGCAACCAATTTATTATCTTTGTTAAGGTCTCATCATCATACACCCTTAAACATGCATTCTAAACACATAATAAAGCACGTATAAATAAATAATAATGATATGCGGATGAATACTTTACACATTGATCCTAGATCAAATCTCTCCCTTTCTCTCTCCCGCTAGCACATGTATTACTTCTACCCGTTACACTACACTTCTAAAGAAACCTCATTTACATTGAGGGGAATAGGTGAGAAGAGAATACAAAGAATATGGAGGTGATAAGGCTGGACACGTAGGTCCAATTTAATAAATTCCAAATTGATTACAACAATTTCTAAAATTACCCCACCCAACTAATATCCATCCGATATACATTATTCATGCATCGCAATCATGTATTCACACAAGCATGTTATCAATCAATCTAATCCAATTAATTAATCTGATAATTAATGACCATCCAATGTTCAAACTACGATTTGATTTTGCTCGAGTCAAACTCGTTTTGCGAATAAGTACTCAAAGTACGAATTCTCGAATTAAATTAAACTACATAATTAAATCCAATTCAATTTGTATTTAATACTAATTCACTATTTAATTCCAAATTAAATACTACACTTTATTAATGAACCTTTACGACTTAAATTCCAAATTTAATCGTTACGGGTCTCAAAGCCCGATTAACGTCCAACGTCAATTTAATTAAAGTCCAATGGGCTTTTAATTAATTTCTTGTGGCGTGGACTTTTGGTCAACTCGGGTCAAACCGAATAACCAAAATCCAATCCGGAAGTTACCCCATAAGCCTAAAAATCAATTTTGGCCCATTAGGCCCAATTAAACTTTAAAGGTCCATTAGTCGCATTTGGGCTTTATGGAGGCGGTTTTGGGCCCAATTGGATCCAACCAATTTTGCCTAAACCCAACTTAGTACAACCAAGCCTAATAAGCCCAATTACAACACAACAAGCCCAAATCCAATTTAAGGATAAAATCAATTAAATTACAAAATTCCAAATTCCCAATTTAATTAACCAAAGTGTATTACACAATTAATTACCCAATTAACATTTCCAAAACACCAATTAGCCTAATTAATCATGTTCTTCATCATTAAATCATGTCCAACACAATTTAACAAAAATCAAACCCAATACATGCTTCCAAAGTCTCGGCCAAGGGGAAATTTATGCCCAAATCAAAATCAATCCAATTAAATTCAATTCAACATTAAATCAATATCCCAAATGATTTCCAACTCATCCAATGATCAAAAATCAAAAAATCCAAGACATTAGGGTTCATTGTATTTTCGGCCAAACCAAAAAATTTGGGGAAATTTGTTCCAAACAACATTTCATCAAATTGATCCAATCAATCATCAATTAAAAACAATTAAGCATACTAATTCATCCAATTTCATTAATCATGCTCAAAATCAATTTTACCCAAATTTTAACCTAAATCATTTTTTTATGCTCAATATTGGCTCAAGATACCATTGTTGGTTTCTATTAAGGTCCCAAGGATGAAATCAAGCATAAAACACATGTGAATACACAACAAAGTATGGCGGAATCATACTCACATCGAACAGATTGGATGCTACGAAGAACAAAATTTCTGCCCTCCTCCATGAAGCTTGACAGTGGGCTGATTTTGTTTTCAAAATTTCGGTCATGGACTCCATGAAATCTTCAAGCTCCAAGCTTCCAAAAATGGATTCCAAGCTCACGAAATCACTACCCTATCACCTTGGTATGTCTCATAGAGTGTGCTAGCACCTTGATTTTACAACAAAATCACTCATTTGCTTCCTCCTAGCTCACGGTTTGAGCTGAAACCAGTGAAGAGAAAATAATGGCCAAATGGCCAAATGGAGAGGAGAGAGAGAGAGGAAGAGAGGGTTTCTAAAACCGTGTGTGTTAGAGAGAGGGAAAAAAAATGTGTTAAGTATATTTGTTTTTATTTTCCAAAAATAAAAATCAAATACCAAAACCATTTTTCAAATCTCAAAAGTCAAAGGTACAAGCCTTTTAACTTTCCAACCACCTCTATCACTATTCACATCAACTCACATCACTCAATCAAGTGACAACTTGTCACATCACTCAAAGTGACATTTGATTTGACGTTTGATGTGACTAATGATTTGACACTTGATGTGACTTGCGTGCCGAACTCGAATTCGAAATGCGAATGCGCTCGCAAACACTCTCGGGCTCCGGTTCGCTAATTCCAAATTAACGAATTTTCCGTTACGACGCAATTAAATATAATTTAATTAAATAATCATGCCAAGCATAATTACTATTCACATCGCTAACGAATTAATTCTAAATTGACTCGTTCGCCCGAATTAAAATCTAATCTTAATTCCGCGTCGAAATCTAATTTCGTTTGATATATCGAATATATTAATTAATCATTAATTCCAAATTAATCGTTATCTCTCTTTAATCGATATTTTATCCAGATAAAATATCTCCGTAATTAATCCCAGATTAATTTTCTATCTCATTTAATTAATCTTAGATTAAGAAAGTGTGAGTCATACGTCATCGGTGAATCTCCGGGAAGCAACCTATGAGATCCTCGGATATGTCGGCAGTAAATTCGGTTCGGACTATCCGAACACGTACGTACCAAGTACGACGTTTTACCGATTTACAAGACAAGGTTGGCTTCTAGAAAAGCGCCATGCCTACCCAATTCTTCAGAAACATGCTTACAGGAAAAAGCGATCTATATCGGATATACATGACCTTGTCATAATATCCCGATAGCTGCAGCATTTAAGAGAACCAGTCACGTATCCTACGTGACCATCATCTCCACTATGACTGGAGTGATACTTCTATCTTGACATCACACCCAACACACTACGATTCTCAATATACCCAGCATTGGTGTACACAGAACCTGTTAAAGCCCTGGACGACCGCAATTAAAGTATATTGATTGTCGCAAGTATTAGCGGTGCAAGTCTCAAGTTAAGACCAAATACACCTACCCTGATTTCGGACTTCCATAGACATACAGTCATACTACCAATGGAATTCTGAGGGGGTCTATCCAGAGCGAAGCTGTTTCCTGTACCATCGGTAAAACACAACCTCCTATTACACTTGCATGAGTATCCTATACCCAAATATATGAGAACTTTGTTGTTGTGCCCTTACAACGCGCACAAGTGTAATACTAGTCTTTTACGTATTTATCGATGTCCAATCTCGATAATACTCTGACTATGGATATTTAATGGTTAATCCTTCGTGGACTGATACTGTCTCATATCATTCTCAATCCAGGAACTAATCATAGGGACCTCCTATCATTTATATATCTAGGTGATCTAATCACAAATGATAAGAGTGCAATCTCCTTTGTCACATAGTTAATTTGTTTAACAACACCATGATCTGTACAAATGGTGACGCTATGGGTCATAATTGTCCAACAATAGCACAGGCTGATCATGAGGTATCCAGTATAAGAGGTGTTAATGCTATAATCACCAATAATGGTAAATAGGTAGGCTTGTAGGAAACGTCCAACACCATAGATTACCCCAAAGATAGTGGTATAGATACCCCTGAGGAAGAAACAAGGTCACCTTTCCAACCAAGTGTACTTTTCCCACAAGCACTTAGGCCTACAGTGAGAATTCTATTTCAAAATATTGAAAAATAATCATAGGGTGAGGGTGAATGTCATTACTCATACATGCTAGAAATAGTCCAGCCAAAAATAGCTTCTCTACAACCTGAATTAAATCCTTCTGAGCTGAAACTTGTCCCAAAGAATCGAAAAAGAAGAAAAAGGAAAATTAGGACTCAATTAAAAATGATACCTGGGAGATTAAAAGAGAGGTTGAACCAACCTTACCTTATGAGCAGCCAAAAATTTCAACAATCTCTAGACCTTGGAGGATCAATGGATACACTGTCACAGCTAGACAAAAATTCTCTCCATGTCTTCATCAGTATGCTAGATGGAAGCCACCATGAACAACTTAAGTGGTTACGTCTGGCTGAAGACGTTAAACTTAGCGCTAGCGGGGAGGCAACCCTTGCATCTGTATTTTATTTTATTTATTTTAGTTTATTTACTTTAGTTTTATTTTATTGTGTGCTAATTGCATGTTTATTTTCATTGTTTGCATGAGTGTTTATGCAGGAGTTAGCACAACCTACACAGCCACACAACTAAAGTCTTGCTATCAGGAACCTGATCAACTCTGCGCCTGGTAGTGTTGTTCCTTAATCCTTTTCTTTATAATTATCTTACATTGAGGACAATGCAAGTTTTAAGTGTGGGGGTGTAGCATGCGCATGATAATACCTGTCATAAATACATTTTATTCCCGAAAAAAAAATTGTTTGTTTTTAGTCTTTGATAGTTAAGCATAAGTCCAATGATGAAATTATTTGTTTTAGGATGAAATCTTAGAAACAATAAGTCCTTTAATGTATTTTTATCTGATGCTTTGAGTAGTTTATCTATGTTAGACCCGTAAGCACTTAATTATAGGTTTTTAGCAGTGAAAGCCTGAGTACCTGACAAGATGGCTAGTTGAAGAAATTGCATGTCGATGAATGACCGTTTGCTTAGATGTCTATCATGATGTGCTTGTGTTATGATGTGTGGTATGATTAAGAAAAAAAAAGACAAAGTCTCTAAAATAAAGAAATTTAACCACCTATAACCGATAAGCGTAAAGCTACTCATGGGCGAGTATT
The DNA here is from genome assembly GCA_019454045.1 of Zanthoxylum bungeanum. Classification (NCBI taxonomy): domain Eukaryota; kingdom Viridiplantae; phylum Streptophyta; class Magnoliopsida; order Sapindales; family Rutaceae; genus Zanthoxylum; species Zanthoxylum bungeanum. The sequence goes on from SKCR01030017.1 coordinate 27,012, forward strand.
AGGACCACCATGAGGATAAATGCTACCTTAAAGGGTAGGTGTGTTGAAAAAAAAAGAAAAAAAAAGAAAAAAAAAAGCAAAAAATAAAATAAAATAAGACAAGAAAAGAAAAAGAAAACCATTCCATATTGAGCACATAAAAGCAATTACAGAGCTTAATTGATATATCTAGGTTGGTTTGACCCATCGATCCCAATTTTTAAACGAAATCATTGAGTTGGCTTACCTAGGAATAAAGCTGTGAATGAACCTTTTCACACACACACTGTGAGTCTGGCTTAGATGATTTATTCAAAGACTTAGATTTGAGTTACGTTTAGTACTTTGAATGTTCTCTGGTTTCATTACTAAGCATTCTTTGAGAAAAACAATTATGTGAAACTATGGGGACTATTTAATTTTTATTTTTGCATGATTGTGTGTTTTGAATGACGTTTGTGGGTGTCGTCGCTGTAAGCCCTCACGAGACTATAACTCGTCCACTAGGGACACCTAGGGGTTTAAAGGCTTGTTGCATACGCTAAATGCAATCGTGAACCCTACGAAAGTGGCTTAGATAGATTATATATATATTTTTATTTTTTTTAGTTTAGTTTTTATTTTATTTTGCGCTTGAATTGCTAGGGACTAGCAATAAGCTGGTCCTTTAATAGATTTCCTTACATGATATGAATATACCTATCGGGCAGAGGTAGCCATAATTGGAACTTAATCTTAATGAATTCAGATAAGTTGGTTAACATAGGAATATGATTAATTGGGTTACACTGGGTATTTGTATTTGACCATCGGAAGAGGTTTTTACATAATTTCGTGTTCCAGGTTAATAAACTAATATATTACACAACGTAAAATAACCACTTCATCTTTTAAAAAGATATTGGAAAGATTCACAACCCTGGATAGTTTAATAATATTGAATTTTCCTCAATTTCCTTTTGTACAATTTTATTTTCTGTTTTAAGTTTAAAGTCACCAACCAATCAAACAATCAATCCATTAGATACTTGTAAAAATTTGGCTTTATTAATTAATAGCTTAGGTATTAAGTCCTTGTGGGATCGATACTTTTTATACTACTTGAACGATACGTGCGCTTGCGTTATACACGTGTGATTACGCCGATCAAGTTTTTGGCGCCGTTGCCGGGGACTTATTTATCTTTTACTATTAGTTTTGAGGTTAGATACCTTTGCTTGTATCTAATTTTCTTTTTACTTATTGCTTTTGTTTTCATTTGTTTCAAGTTCTCAGACACTACATGAGACGAGCCAGAAACTTTGAACTCCGACAGCTTGGCCGAGAGATTGAAAGATTCATCAGACAGTTGAGAAGGGAAATGCGAAAAGGCCAAGAAGCAATCGTTAACATGGAACCTGAACCTTTAGAAGTTGCACCACCAATTCCCATTCGAGACATTACCATTCCAGTGGTGGATAGCCTCATTTCATGTATTATACTTCCTCCATTACCAGCAAATGCATGTGACATCAAAACATGCATTCAGATGATTCAGCAATCAGTACAGTTTGGCGGAATGCAACTGAAGATCCTAATGCCCACATCAGCAACTTCCTGGAAGTTTGCGGCACTTTCAATTACAACAGAGCATCAGAAGAAGCAATGAGACTGTGAGTTTTCCATATTCATTGAAAGAGAGAGCAAAAGCTTGGCTACATTCACTACCAGTAGGTTCCATCACAACTTGGAACACTCTAGCCACCAAATTCCTTGCAAAGTACTTTCCACCAGCCAGAACAACAAAATTGAGAAATGACATCACATCCTTTGTACAACTTGACTCGGAAACTCTCTACGAAGCTTGGGAAATGTACAAAGATTTACTCTGGAAATGTCCTCACCATGAGATTCCAAAATGGCTTCAAGTCCAAACTTTCTATAATGGACTTTCTAGATTGATGAGAACCATAATTGATGCTGCTGTTGGAGGAGCTTTGATGGAAAAATGAGAAGATCAAGCCTGAGACTTAATCGAAGAAATGTCTAACAATAATTCATTGTGGCCAACAGAAAGGAGCATGATTCAATGAATTGCAGGAATTTATTAAGATGGAGCTAACTCAGCAGTGAATACTAAGTTGGAGCAAATGTGCAAAAGCCTGGAAACACTTAGCACACAAGTTGTAAACATCGCAAGAGCCATAAATTCACCATATGAAGGAGCACCAGAGCCAAACCAACATGAAGAAACGGTGAACTATGTCAACAATTTCAACAGGTAGGGGAACAATCCATATTCCAACACCTACAACCCAGGGTGGAGGAATCATCCCAATTTTTCATGGAGCAACAATTCAGGGAAAAAGAAAAATCCACCACCTGGATTTCAACAGCAAAACAAAAGCCAGGAGTTTGAAAAAGAACCAGAAATGAAAGAATGGATTGCAGAGATGTTCAAAAAGCAACAAGCAGCACATGATGCTATTTTTCAAAGCCAATCCGCTTCCATCAAAGCACTGGAGAATCAAATTGGACAACTGGCCAATGCTCAGAGTTATAGACCGCCAGGTAACCTTCCTAGCAACACATAACCAAATCCAAGGAACATTGGGAATGAGTAATGTCATGCCATCATGTTAAAAAACGCTACTGAAATCAACAAAGATGTCGGAATCAAGGCAACTGCTGAGGAAGTTCCAAAAGAAAGTAGCGAAGCAGTTCCACAGATGGAGGAGAAAGAAGCAAAGGAAAAAGATCAAGAAATGATCATTCTACCTCTACATTTTTCCACAGCGTCTCCAGAAGAATAAACTAGAAAAGTAGTTTTCTCGGTTCCTGGAGATCTTCAAAAAGCTGCATATCAACATTCCATTTGCAGAAGCGTTGGAACAAATGCCCAGCTGTGTCAAATTCATGAAAGACATTCTTTCACGAAAGCGGAGATTGGGAGATTACGAGACAGTAGCATTGCAGGAATAATGCAGTGCCATCATTCAGAGGAAACTTCCCCTGAAGTTGAAAGATCCTAGCAGTTTCACAGTCCCTTGCACTATTGGAGAACATGACTTCGGTAAGGCTTTGTGTGATTTAGGTGCGAGTGTTAATTTGACGTCTTTTTCTATTTTCAAGAAATTACAGATTGGAGAAACAATGCCCACCTCAGTCTCTCCACAACTTGCTGATAGAACGCTCGTATTTCCGAGAGGTGTAGTTGAAGATGTGCTGGTCAAAGTTGACAAATTCATTTTCCCAGTAGATTTTATTATCCTTGATATGGAGGAAGATGAAGACGTACCGATCATCCTCGGGAGACCATTATTGGCTACAGGTCGAACCATTATTGATGTACAAAAATGAGAACTAACCATGAGGGTACAGGACCAAGAAGTAACATTCAATATTTTTAAAGCCATGAATTTCCCGAATGACGAGAAGGAGGAATGATTCAGACTTGATGTGATAAATAGTACCATCCAGACCTCCAATACAATACAAAGTTCTGCTGACAAACTTAAAGCATGTCAATTGTATGTAGAGCCTGAAGATAAATCGTAATGCGCACTGAAGAAGCCAATTCTTGCACTACAAACAACAGAAGAGAAATAATTCCACCAGCTCAACGAATTGGAGGAATTCCACATACAGCCATTCGAGAATGCCAAATTGTACAAAGAAAAGGGCAAGAAGAAACATGATGAGAAGTTAGTGCGCATACAACTAGAACCAGAGCAGAAGGTATTGTTAAACAAATCAAGGTTGAAACTCTTCCCATGGAAGCCAAAATCACGGTGGTCAGGTCCATTCTTAATCACCAAGGTTTTACCAGATAGAGCCATTGAGTTACATGATCCCGACTCAAACAAAACATTCAAGGTTAAAAACAAGTGTGTCAAGCACTACTGGGGAGAATCAATTGGGCGAAAAAAAGAAAGTGTCACACTTTCAGATCCAGTATAACGTTCGGACAGTCATGTCTAGCTGACGATGTTAAATTTAGCGCTAGTTGGGAGGTAACCCATGCAATTTGTGTATATATTATGATTTTTTGTCTTTTAATTTTTATGTGTTTAGTTTTTGCAGGTTAAGTCATTTCAGAATGGAAGATGCTCTCGCAAATCTTCAAAAGTAATTTCCTTCCCTCCCTCAAAAATCTCTGATGAAAGTTTACAAAGCTCGCTTGGAATGAATGAGACTAATGATAATCAAAGGTATGCCTACTGACATTCATTGGATTATTGAAGCATGGTCTGATTGGCAGGTGAGTCCTCTGACTCTTTTATTTCACATCTGCCTGGTTTAGGAAGAAGCACATACGCTAAAAAGAGAAGAGCCAAAAGAATGTGTGTTTGTTATAAATGTGCTCATATGTTTTGTGATACTCGTTGTCGTTTTTTAGGAATGGTGTCTGATAACCGTGAAGATAAGATTAATTTTCATTAGGGATGGATTGAGTACGCAGTCTTTGGATGACATATCCAAAACTCTTGAGACGCATCCCAGTGGCTATGTATATCATGAAATTCGTATGTTATATACACAATTCCGAAAAGAAAGACAACAGTTAAGTCTCGGGAATCTGACTAAAAAAGACCCCGTTTGCCAATTTATAAGAAAATTGGATGGGAAGCTTGTCCTTGACGCATAGACGTCAATCAAGCCGCTATTTTTTTTTGTAAATATTTGTGTGTTTTGTGGAACTAGTGTTGGTACTAAACCATAATACATAGCGGCATCACATGAATTGGGTCGAGTCTTAGTTGGAAGGAATATGCATCTAGTATATGGCGGTGGCAATCTTGAATTATTGGGGATCGTTTCAAAAGTTGTACAAGAAGGAGGCAGTCAAGTTCTGGGAATCATCCCAAAACCCTTGGCAGAGGCGAATCTGATTGGACCATCCAACAAATAAGAACAAATTGTGTCAGGTCTGTCTGAACGACTGGTGAAGATGATTAACCATGCTGATGCTTTTATTGCTTTGCCAAGTGGCTTGGGTACACTGGAGGAAATTTTTACAGTACTATCCTGGGCGAACTTGAACATACACCAGAAACCAATTGGATTATTCAACGCTGATGGATTTTATGATTTTCTTTGTGTGTTTCTTGATGATGCCCGGAGAAATGGGTTTGTAACAAAACCTCTGAAAGAACTCCTCTTCACTGTCAGAACTGCCCCAGATTTAATTGACCAAATCTTAGCCTTTGAACCACAAATTAACCCTATCCTTTCCAAGATAAAATGGTCTGATGATGATCGTGGTAAGAAGCGTCAGATAAATCTGGATCTTAACCTTTAATTTCCTTTCTAGATGTAGTATTTCAGCTAACCAGGTATTATCTTCTAAACTCATATTCTACTTTTTAAGACATTGGGGACAATGTCTCATTTAGTTTTGGGGAAAGGGATTAGTTGACTAGTATCTTGTTTTTATTTTGTTATTTTTAGTCTAAAATTTTTGAAAAAAATTAAAAAAAAATTAAAAATTTTACAAAAATTAAAAAAAAATATTTTGTTTTTTTGTTTTTATTTTGATTAATCTGGTAAAATTAGTGTGAGATAGCTGTGTAAGGAATTTCCACTTCTGAGATGTATCTCAACTTATTTCGAAACAAGTTAATTTTTGTTTATTTCCTTTTGAATTATTTAATTTGTGAATTCTTCATAAAACTGACTAAAATGGATCTTCATATGCTCAGTTGACAGATATTATCAACTTGCATGGTAACATACGGACATGAGAAGTAATTGACGAGTTTGTAATATTCAGTGCTCTAGTTTAATTGGAGGAAGCATCTAAAAAAGCGATGGGATAAAAAAAAAGTCATAGATCCGAGTTATTAAGTTTGTAAGGGTGTTTTAACACCTAGTGCCCTAAAACAAACTGGTTTGGGAGTCACTGGCCCAACACTCATTACATGGATCGAAGATGTTGCAAAAAAAAAAAAAATACATTTATATTGGAAATATGAGTAATTAAGTCCTTAGGGGTGTCTTAACACCTAGTGCCCTAAAGCCAACTGGTTTGGGAGTCACTGATCCAAAGCTCGCTACATAGATGTAAGATATTGTATATAAATAAAAAAATTAGAAAAGAAAAAAAAATCAAAAAAATCAGAAAAATATTCGATTGCTTTAAAAAAGGTGTGAATTCTGATAAAACTTGAGGACAAAAATATTATTTTCTTCTCAACTGCACTTGTGACTATTTTGGGGAAAAAATGAGTTGATTAATATTTTGTTGGCTGTGTATATGAAGAATGGTAAAAAAATAATCGGAGAATTCACTTATTCGGTAATTTAGAAATAAATAAAACAACTATTAACTTGGATATGAAGTTTCACCTGTTTAGTCACTAACTTCTTTATTCTCTTTTATCTTGTCTTTTTGCTTTTGTGTGCATTAGTTTTATTATCTTTTTACTTTTATCAAACGTTTGTGGGTATCGTTGCCGTAAGCCCTCACGAGACTACAACTGGTCCACTAGGGACACCTAGGGGTTCAAAGGCTTAATGCAAATGCTAAATGCAACAGTGATCCCTATGAAAGTGGGTTAGTTTAATTTTAATTGTTTCTTGTATTTTATTTTGTTGTTTTTCTCGAGGACTAGCAAAATGTTAGGTTTGGGGGTGTGATGAGCGGAAAATATATCAATATTTACCGCCCCTTTTACTTAATATTTTGTTTAGTTCTCAGGTTTGATGAACGTTTTGATGTGTTTTAGTTTATTTTCAGATAAAATAATATTGGGACTCAATGGAATCATTTAGGACGAAATGTGGGTCAAATAAGGGTAAAAATTGGACTTGACATATTAATTTTGGAGATTGGAAACTTGAAAGGGCAATCTAACGAAGTGCAGTTTCGGAAATTCCAGTTTTCTGTAATTGTCGTATTTTGGGCATAATGTTTTACTCCGATATCGGATTGAGCTAATTCAAGTTTCAGATTAAAGAAGACTCAAAGATCTACAACTTTGAATAACGAATTAATTTCGAATTCTGAAGATTTCATGACCGAAATTGATGAATATCCGTAAGTATGTTATGTGTAATTATTAAAGTCATTTTCAAAGCAAAAAAATAAATAAATAAAAATAGTCAAGCTCCCACCAAACATGATAGCAATTAGTGGAGCAATTAATAATGTATTTGGTGGAGTAATTAGTGGAGCAATTAATAATGGATTTGGTGGAGGCAAAATTTTGCCTATAAATACCAAGCTATTTCATTTGTAAATTCATACTTTCTTCTTTGAAATTCCTTAAGAATAACTAAGATGATTGTATCTTGCTTGTTTATTTAAAGCTTTCAGTATTTAATTTCAGCTTTCGCACTTTCTTTTCTTTACTTTTCAGTCTTTACTTTCTGCAATTTGCTTTTACGCACAATACTTTCCTTTCTTTACTTTTCAGCAATTTACTTTTCAGTAATGAGGAGGTAACTCCCCCTTGCTGGGATAAAAGGTAACACTTTTATTACTAATATTTAGATTAATCTCCCTTAAATATATATATAAACTAGTTAAAACGTGACTTAATGAGGATACCGCCTTATGGTCGGTTGGTAAATATTGAAATTGGTTTTAACCTGACTAAACTAGATACCGCCTGATTGGTCGGTTGGTAATTAATTATTAATTTGACTTAATCTGGATACCACATATACAGCTGGTTAGTAATTATCATGCAAAGTTAATATATTATATTAAGGGAGATATCTAAAATAGAAGTAATAAAAGTGGATCCTTTTACCTCAGTATTTTCTTTTATTGTACTTTTACTTTATTTATTTTTCAGCTATTTACTTTCATCATTTACTTTTCAGCATTAAATTTTCAGTATTTAATTTTCATCATTTACTTTCCGTCATTTACTTTTTAGTATTTAATTTCCAGCAATTTACTTTATGTCTTTTATTTTATTTAAACTTTTACTACCCGTAAATATGTGTCGTAACTAAGTCAGTTATCTGGGGTTGTAATGAATTCCAATATCACCGGTTAATAATGGGTTATTTTATGATTTGGGTAATATAAAGGTTTATTTATTGATCCTTAGTCTTAATGCTTCTTGTTAACCGGCCATTAATAAGATTAATTCGGTAAACTTGAAATGAACTTGGAAAAGAGATTTTAGGTTTAAACCCTAGATTCAATAGCCCACGATCTTCCTTAAGGATAGATAACCCTTTAATATATTTCCTTACATGATAGGAATATACCTGTCGGGGCGGGGTAGCCATAATTGGAACTTAATCATAATGAATTCAGATAACTTGGTTGTAGGACACATAACTTGACGACGCTGTTCTAGGCTCACGGCCTAGTTGGGAGTACGAAATAACATAGAGTCGCCACCCGGTGTGAACCAGGACAAAGATTTAAGGCCGCACTCACCCCTCACAAGGGAAGACCTCAAACCGTTGGGTTCGGAATGGTCTCTTACTTTTGTCACTTGTGATGATATGATTTGTGCAATAAACTAACCGAATCTATTCAACATTCATGCTCAAGGGTAATCTACGCCTAAGTCCGCATGCATAATAATAACAATGAGAACCTATATCTAAGTTCGCATACTTCAAAGTAAGTTGTCATAACGGCAAACACGCAATAACATACAATCATCACACAAGCATGCTCAATTATCTAATGCGGAAAATAAATAAGAATCTAAGTATAAATATAAATTAAATCCCTAATGTGAAAACAACCTAATCATGCATAAAGAAATAACTTTCTATCGACTAAATCATGCTTAAGATAAATAACATGCTAACAACCTAATCATGCTTTAATAACAAATAAATAACCTACGAACTATAACATGCTCAAACACAAGTTTGGATGAGGCGAAATACGTGTCTCTTAAGTGGTACGTGGCGTTGTATCTCGAGTACAAACCGCACTACCATCCATTCGGATTCGGCTACGGAATTTATGTCCGGGTTTCCATCCTATATACCACAAAAGGGAACACATATTCCGCTCATCCGACAATCACATCATGCTTCAAACGACTCTCATGCGAAAATATTTTTAAAATTAACAAAGTAAAAGAAAGATAATAAATAAAAGGGTGCCATCAGGTCTAACCTCTTTTATCGTCTCACGAAAGGGCATTTAGACGGCCGTCAGAAGGGTTGTTGCTCCATAACTTTTCTGGTTCACTAATTCAACGTTTTTCCTCGCTGTTTCGCTGTTTGGGCTGCTGTTTTCACTCCGTTTCGCTGCTGTTTTAATTGTTTTTTCTGGTCACTGTTTTGGATTAATTTGGGGACTGTTTTGGGGAGTTTCGGGGACTGTTTTTAGGGTTATTTTGGGGACTGTTCAGGAGTAGATTCTTGGCAATTTATGCGTGCAGGGAAGGCAGTTTGCGTGGACTGTTCAGATGCGAAATTGTCGAAGGGTAGTGGACAGGTGTGTGTGACTTTGTGGGTTGGCAGGTTGTGGTTGCTCGGTGTGGTCTGTTTAGGCGCTGAAGGAAATGGGTGGCTAAGGGGCTGTTGATGGCGTGATGGGCTGAATCGGTGAGGTGTGTGAGCGTGGGGATCGTGGGCTTGATGAGGCTGTGTGGCAGGGCTGATGTATGGCGTTGCGTGCAGGGGAGGGTTACGTGTTGATGCGAGAGAGTTGCTTGTGGCAGGCTAAGCGTGAGGCAGGTTGCTTTGGCCTGAAGGTTATGTGGCGCTTCTATGAGGGCAAGGTGCGGTTTTGGTGAGCAGTGAGTTGGCTGGACGTTGGCAGGTGTGCGCTGAGGGCTGATTGAGTGAAGGCAATGGGCAGGGGGCGTGATGGAGTCTTTGAGCGTAAGAAGGCAGGCTAAAGGGGCAGGTGGCGTGTGGATGGAGGCTGGTTTGTTGATGATTGTGTGGTGTGTTGATGAATGGAGGCTGGTTTGTTGATGATAGTGTGGTGTATATGGGTTTCCTGGACGGCGATGCAAGGGTTTCTTTGTGTGAATTATGTGTGAAGGAGTTGATGAGAGAAGAGCTGCGCGTGTGGCTTTCGTGAAGAAGATTAGGGTTTTTCTATTGTTTTTGTTTAATGCCGTGAGGGTGAGCCGGGAGGGGAGAGAAGGGCAGGTTTAGGGTTATTATTTGTTGTATTTTTTTGTGTGTGAATTTGCCAGGGTTGAATGTGTGGGTTAAGGGTTCTTTTTATAGGCCAAGGGAGGGGGTTAACCTTGTTGGAGAAGGAATATGATTTGAGAGATATTCTCTTAATTAAAATGTGATAGGGAAAATCTTTAAATTAAGGGAAGTGATTTGATTTATTCTTTTTAATTAAGGATATGATTTATTTAAATTGGTAGGTGACTTAATTAAATTAGAAATGTGATTTATTTTAATTAGGAATGTTATTTATGGAATTTAATTTGAATCTTTTATTTTGGGAAAGGAATTTAATTTATGACATGTGTTTTAATTTAATTTAATTGGATTTATTTAGTTTAGGAATGTGATTTAATTTAATTTAATTTAAGTTTAATTTAATTGGTTTTAATTTAATTTGCGACATGTGTTTTAATTTAATTTAATTGGATTTATTTAGTTTAGGAATGTGATTTAATTTAATTTAAGTTTAATTTAATTGGTTTTAGTTTAATTTGTGACATGCATTTTAATATTTTAATTATTTTGGATTGTGAGATGTGTTTTAAATGTTTTAATTTTTTAATTTGTGAGATGTTATATAATGGGTTTGGTGTGTTTTAAAATAGAGGTCCAACAAGCGAACCCGAAGCGAAACAAGCGAGTTAAATCTGACAAAATGCTAATTTCCAACTTTACCCTTCCAA
>SKCR01030018.1:0-37657 GCA_019454045.1 Zanthoxylum bungeanum
GCCCATATCAGTTGGGGCGAGGCCCACATCAGTTTCAGTCTTGGAGCGAGGCTCCACATCAGTATTAGCATCAGGGCGAGGTCCCTATTTGTCAGCGGTGTTGGGTCGAGGTGCCCAGGTCGAGGTGCCCCCATTTTCTGTTGTAGTTCCGGGTCGAGGTGCCAGGGTCGAGGTGCCCACTACATCATCATTTCAGGGCGAGGTCCCTATTTGTCAGCGGTGTTGGGTCGAGGTGCCCAGGGTCGAGGTGCCCCTGTTGTCTGTTGTAGTTCCGGGTCGAGGTGCCCAGGGTCGAGGTGCCCACTACATCATCATTCAGGGCGAGGTCCCTATTTGTCAGCGGTGTTGGGTCGAGGTGCCCAGGGTCGAGGTGCCCCCGTTGTCTGTTGTAGTTCCGGGTCGAGGTGCCCAGGGTCGAGGTGGCCACTACATCATCATTTCAGGGCGAGTCATCATTTCAGGGCGAGGTCCCTATTTGTCAGCGGTGTTGGGTCGAGGTGCCCAGGGTCGAGGTGCCCCCGTTGTCTGTTGTAGTTCCGGGTCGAGGTGCCCAGGGTCGAGGTGCCCACTACATCATCATTTCAGGGCGAGGTCCCTATTTGTCAGCGGTGTTGGGTCGAGGTGCCCAGGGTCGAGGTGCCCCCGTTGTCTGTTGTAGTTCCGGGTCGAGGTGCCCAGGGTCGAGGTGGCCACTACATCATCATTTCAGGGCGAGGTCCCTATTTGTCAGCGGTGTTGGGTCGAGTTGCCCAGGGTCGAGGTGCCCCCGTTGTCGGTTGTAGTTCCGGGTCGAGGTGCCCAGGGTCGAGGTGCCCACTACATCATCAGTTCGAGGGCGAGGTCCCTATTGTCAGCGGTGTTGGGTCGAGGTGCCCCCGTTGTCTTTTGCAGTTCCGGGATGCGTCCCAGGGTCGAGGGCCCACTGCATCATCATCACAGTTCACGTTCGGTGGTTCGGGAACAAAGCCCAGAGGTCGAGGCACCTCGCCATCATATCAATTCAGTTCGAATCAGCAGGCAAGTCAGGTGGCAGCTGGCGAGCCAGGTAAGTAAAAATGCATTGCACGTAACTTTGATAGGATTGTCATTGTCACACACTACACAAGTCCCATCAAAGTGGGGGCGACTGTAGACACTGCATTTTTGCATATCGTGCCCAATGATGAGCCTCGTAAGGAGGCACTACCTTTTCATGTCGTGGAAGTCGCGGGAAACGGACGTTGGAAGGGAAAAGTTGGAAATCGGAATTATTGTCGGATTTAACTTGGTTATCTAGCTTCGATTTTCTCGTTGGATCTCTGCTTACGCTCGGCCCAAGAATCCATAAGCCAAGCCCAAATACCCAAGCCCACCAAAAAGAACCAAACCCATGCCCAACACAAACCCACGCCCAAAGCCTCCCCCAAATGACAAAACAAATACACACCATGCCCCACATCATCTTTTCCTTCCATCATTCACGTGCCCTACAAACCAAAAAGCCAAATCCCTCACATGCCAAGCCAATCCTCCATAAAATAAATCAAACAACAATACCCCACACTCCACTAAGCTTTCTTCCTTACACACCCATACCATCCTCCATTATCTCCCTCACTCATTGCAAACAACCAATGAAACTCATATCATATACCAACCTCTCCCACTTGAATAACAAGGAACAAGCACAAAGCAACAAAGTCCACCTAAGCCACATTCACACCCATCACCCTTTGCAAGCCACATTCACGCCCAAGGCCACCCAAAAATGACAAAGCAATCACAAGCCAACTCACTTCCCATTAAACACTCTCCACCAAATTCTCCACTAAGAGGAATCTCCTTAAATCAAGCATGTTGTGAGCCACCAAAGCAACAAAGTCCACCTTTGCCTATAAAAGAAGCCTAAAACCAACCAAAATTAGCTAGCATCTAGATAGCACAGAAGAGGAGATACCTAGGAGATAGGGAGCACATAGGCAACAACACTTAGCACTTGAAAAGCACACAAAGTCCTCTCCTCTCAAGCCAAAAAAGACAGCAGCAACACAACAGCAAAGCAGAGGGAAAACAGTGAGCAAATCAGCAGGATAACCAAGGAAAAGGGGAACCAGCGAACCAGAAAAGTTGCGGAACATCAACCCTTCCGACGGCCGTGGAACGTGCTTCCAAAAGACGACGCAAAAAAGGTTAGACCTGAGGGCATATGATACTTATCCTCTTCGCATGAATTAATAATTTAGAAAGCATGATATTTAAGTATGTATGAATTAGTTTAGCATGTTAATTACGTGATGTGATTCCGGATGGACGGAATATGTGTTATTTCTTGTGGTATATCGGATGGAAACTCGGACATAAATTCCGTAGCCGAATCCGAATGGACGGTCATGCGGTTTGTACTCGGGATACAATGCCACGTACCACTTGAAAGACACACGTATTTCGTTTCATCTAAACTTATGTTTGAGTATGATTTAGAGCCATGTGTTATTTGTTTTCTTATGTATGATTAGGATGTTTAACATGTTATAGCTTTGTGCATGACTAGTTGGTAGTGATTGAGCATGATTTAATTGTTTAGTATGTTAATCTTTATGCATGATTCAAGGGTCCGTGTGATTAGATATGTCGTTGTGATGATCTTGTTTGAATGACGCATCCAAAACTGTATGAATGTATGTAATCTGCCAGTTCCCGTTCGAACGCGTCATCGAACGCATCACGAACGAGAACCTTCTGTCTCTACCGTTCGAACGCGTTATCAAACGTTACTCGAATGCGCACACATCTGTAGCATCAGGTCTCATTATATTCGAACGCGTTTTCGGACGCCATACGAACGAGAACCTTCTGTCTTCACCGTTCGAACGCGTTTACGAACGCAACGCGAACGAGAACCTTCTGTCTTCACCGTTCGAACGCGTTTACGAACGCAACGCGAACGATTACGGTCTTCCTGCACCACATTATGACATGTCTATCTTAACATATAGTTATACCCCTGAACTTTATGCATTTGTATTACTTCTTTAGTTATCTATTTCTGTTATGCACTTGAATACCTTTTCTTAGTATGCATGTTTGTAAGAATGTCCTTTGTTTGTGCTTTTGTGAAGTTGTATGCCTTTGGAATGTTAATTTGTCTTCATGCTTGAATTTGGACATAGATTATATATGGATAGGTTGCATACAAATGTGAAAATATGCTAAATGTAAACTTAGACATGGGATTTGTATATGGAAATTTAACTGTAAGTTTTATCGCTATGCATGTGAATCTAGAAGCATGATACCCTTGGAAATGAGTGTTACTCAAGCATGATTAAGTTATTACATAAATCCTTTCATTACAAGTGACATAAGTAAGGGACCATTCCGAACCCAACGGTTTGAGGTCTTCCCTTGCGAGGGGTGAGTGCGGCCTTAAATCTTATTTTCCCGGTTCACACCGGGTGGCGACTCCATCATTCTCCGGTTTAGTCCCCGTGGCTACTCCGTACTCCCAACTAGTGCCGCGAGCCTAGAACAGCATGCGTCGTCCAGTTTCTGTTGTCTACAACGGGTCCGATTGGCAGGTGAGTCTTCTGAATCTTTTATTTCACATCTGTCTGGTTTTGGAAGAAGCACCTATGCAAAGAAACGTAGAGCTAAGCAAATTGGTGTTTGTTACAAATGTGCACGATGGAATTACAATACTCGTTGCCGTTCTTCAGGAATTGTGTCTGATAATCGCGAAGATAAAATTAAATTCATTAGGGATGGCTTGAGTAAGAAGTCTTTAGATGATATATCTTCGACTCTTGAGACGCATCCCAGTGGATATGTTCACATAGCCATTCGCAAATTACATACACAATTTCAAAAAGAAAGACAATAGTTAAGTCTTGGGAATCTGACTCAAAAAGACCCTGTTTGCCAATTTATAAGAAAATTGGATGGGAAACTTGTCCCTGACGCATAGACGTCAATCAAGTCGCTACTTTTCTTGTACATATTATATCTCTTTGTCTTTTCCTAATAATTGTAATTTGTTTTGTTGTTTTCTTTTTATTTTCTCCGACATGATCCAGACCTTTTTTACTATCACGATTTATTTTACTGTTTAACTAATAATTGTCATTTGGCAGGTACTGGTGCTATCATTTTACTTACCATTTTCAGGTGTTATAAATTCAACTCATCATTGCACTTTTGAAGACATCCAGAGTAAAACATGGAAGCCACTTCAAGAAGACGAGTTGAAAACATCTGTGTGTTTTGCGGTACTAGTGTTGGTACTAAGCCACAATACGTAAAGGAAGCACAGGAATTGGGTCGAGTCTTAGCTGCAAGGAATATGCACTTAGTATATGGTGGAGGCAATCTTGGACTAATGTGGATCGTTTCAAAAGCCGTACAGGAAGGAGGCAGTCACGTTTTGGGAATCATCCCAAAACCCTTGGCAGAGGAAAATCTTATTGAACCATCAAATGGAGAGGAACTGATCATGCCAGATATGTCTGAACGATTGGTAGAAATGATTAATCGTGCTGATGCTTTTATTGCTTTGCCAGGTGGCTTAGGCACATTGGAGGAAATTTTTATAGTGCTATCTTGGGCGAACCTGTACATACACCATAAACCGCTTGGACTGTACAACGTTGAAGGATTTTATGATTTTCTTTGTGTGTTTCTTGATGATGCTCGGAGAAATGGGTTCGTGTGAAAACCTATGAAAGAACTCCTCTATATTGCCAGAACTGCTATGGATCTAATAGACCAACTCTTAGCCTATGAACCACAAGTTGACCCTATCCTTTCAAAGATAAATTGGTCCGAGGACGATCGTGGTAAGAGGCGTCGGATTAATCTGGATCTTAACCTTTAATTTCCTGTAGAATTTCAGCTAACCAAGTATTATCTTCTAAACTCTTCTTCTACTGTTTAAGACATTGGGGACAATGTCTCATTTAGGTTTGGGGGAGGGAATTAGTTGATCAGTACCTTGTTTTTAGATTGTTTGTTATTTTTATTTTTAGTCCAAAATTTTTCGAAAAATACAAAAAAATTGAAAATTTTTCAAAAATTACAAAAATATTTTGCGTTTTTGTGTTTTATTTTGACTAAAAATATGAAATTGGTAAGAGATAACTGAGTAAGGAGTTTCCACTCCTGAGACGTATCTCAAACCTATTTCGAAACAAGTTAATTTTTATTTATTTCATTTTGAATTATTTAATTTGTAAATTCTCCATAAAATTGACTAAAATGGATCTTCATATGCTCAGTTGACAGGTATTATCAACATGCATAGTAATATACGGACATGAACTGTAATTGAAAAGTTTGTAATATTCAGTGCTCTACTTTAATTGGAGGAAGCATCTCAAAAAGCAATGGAGTAAAAAAAAAATCTGAGATTCGAGTTATTAAGTCTGTAAGGGTGTTTTAACACCTAGTGCCCTAAAGCCAACTGGTTTGGGAGTCACTGGCCCAAAGCTCGCTACATGGATCAAGGATGTTGCAAAAATATATATATCTGAAGTCTGAGTAATTAAGTCCGTATGGGTGTCTTAACATCTGGTGCCCTAAAGCCAACTGGTTTGGGAGCCACCGACCCAACACTCGCTACATAGACGGAAGGTATTGTATATAAATAAAAAAAATCAAAAATCAAAGAAAAAAAAATCAGAAAAATCAGAAAAATTATTCCAATGCTACAAAAAGGTGTGAATTCTGATAAAACTTTAGGATAAAAATATTACTCTCTTATTAACTGCACTTATGACTGTTGTGGGCAAAAATGAGTTGTTTAATATTTTGTTGGCTGTGTATATGGAAAATGGTAAATATAATCGGAGAATTTACTTATTCAGTAATTTAGAAAGAAATAAAACAACTAGTAACTTGGAGTAGAAATATCACCTGATTAGTCACTAACTTCTTTATTCTCTTTTCGCTTGTCTTTTTGCTTTTGTGTGCATTAGTTTCACTACCTTTTTACTTTTGTAAAATGTTTGTGGGTATCATTGATGTAAACCCTCACGAGACTACAACTCGTCCACTAGGGACACGTAAGGGATTAAAGGCTTGTTGCATATGTTAAATGCAACCGTGATCCCTACGAAAGTGGCTTAGTTAAATTTTATTTTAAGGATGTTTATGTTATTTTATTCTGTGTTTTGCTCGAGGACTAGCAAAATGTTAGGTTTGTGGGTGTAATGAGTGGTAATTATATCACTATTTCTCACTCATTTAACCTAATATTTTATATAGTTTCTTGAGTTTTGTGAATATTTTGATGTGTTTTGTGTTATTTTGTAGATAAATAAAGTTTCAGGACTTTCTGGAGGTGATTTGGGGCCAAAACAGTGAAAACAGACGAAAAAGGCATTTTGGTCATTTCTCGTGTCGCGACGCGCAAGCCTTTGGTGTCGCGACGCCTAACGTATGTCGAACAGTACTAACGTGCGCCGGGTCCACAAGTCAGAATCTGAGAAAAGTTTGACTTTGCTAACGTGCGCCGTGCCACGTGTCACAATCACAGCCAATCTGCTAATGTGCGCCGTGCCACGTGTCATCATCCTACGGTGCCGACAGTCGCCATCGCCACATGTCGCCACGTATCACTCCACATGTCGCCACGTTTATTTTCCTTGGTATTTTCTGTAATATCCCGGGTTATTTTAGCGAGATCGCGTAAATTTATTTTCGCTTGTGAGGTCGCGTCCGAACGCGAGGTTAATTTAATTGTAAAATGGGAATTTTTCTTCAAGAAATTAATTATAAGTTTATATTGAGTTAAACTTGAGGGATTAATTGGTAAATTATTAAATTAGTAGATATAAATCTAGAAATCTCTATAATATTCACACATGGTTCTAGACACACACGTGTAACCCACTTATATCTATATATATTCATTACACACGCACACACTCACCTAATATCTACACACACGCTTAACACCTATACACACACACAGCTCGCATCCAGAAGAAGAAAAGAAAAACAGAATCGAGAGAAAGGGGAGAGAGCAGAGAGAGCTGTGACGAGTGAAGAGAAAGGGAAAGAGAGAAGAACGAAGTCGAATCTGAGAGGAAGAGAGAACCCGAGGCAGAGAGGAGTGAGACTGAGAGAGAAAGAAAAGTGGGGGCAGCCTTGGCCGACTCTATAGTGACCGGTGAGCCCCTGCGCAGTTTCGGCGCCGGTAATGG
Organism: Zanthoxylum bungeanum; assembly: GCA_019454045.1. Taxonomy (NCBI): domain Eukaryota; kingdom Viridiplantae; phylum Streptophyta; class Magnoliopsida; order Sapindales; family Rutaceae; genus Zanthoxylum; species Zanthoxylum bungeanum. The sequence continues at coordinate 7,179 of SKCR01030018.1, forward strand.
CACACATAGGCCGACGAGAGGAAGAAGAGAGCAGGGGCAGAGGCAGAGGCATAGGTAAGTACACTATGTTAGGATTTCCTTGATTTTTGATAAATTCTATTAATTTGGGTTTTTCATTGAATTTCGTAGTTGGGATTGTTAATAAGATCAAGATAAATTAAATGTAACCTAGACTAAATAGATAATATGAAATTAGAAGAATTTTTCTTAAATTTGGAGGGGCTGTAAAAATTTGGAGGAAGCCGACAAAAGCCCTAGAAATTGGGGCTGTTGGATTTTGATTTGAATATAAAAATTAGCTTCAATGATTAAGTTGCAGGAATGTCAAAATGTTTTAGGGATTGATAGAATTAGAAGATTTGAAGTAATTTTGAAGGAGAGTGGCCAAAAGGGTTCGCCCAAGATGAACCGGGTTTGGGGTTAATTTTCTTCTCTGGATTAGTGGCATTGGCGTTATGGTGGAAAAAAAAATTTGGTTAAATTAGGGTGTAAAAAGGTTGTGTTGAGTTGATATTCTAATAGAGAAAATGGGGGTTGTACAGAGGGTAGTAGGGGTGAGGAGATGCCCACCAGAACCTTGACTCAAGGACTGTGGTGCCAGGGGCAGGGGCTGTTTTAGTTGATTGATGAGAGAGTAAGGCATTTTGAGCTGTAAGGTTAATGCGAACAAAAAGTAAACAATCATTAGTAGTAAGTGTAATGTATATTATTTGTGCATACCAAGTGTTAGAAGGAATAAGGACTTTAATAAGATTAATAAATTAATTATGTTTTGTTTATGATAAGTGAACCTGAATGTAAGATTGGGTAATAACCTGGTTTGACGAGATATGAAAGGCTTATTTGGCAATGTTTTTAATTTTGAATGTGAGTGTGGTGTATAACTTATTTAGTTGATAATGGTATTAATTATTGCATATTAAGTCATACTAGTAATGGATTAAGAATAGTGAAAATGTTGATATATATGTAACTTTGTGAGATGACAAAGAATGAATGTTTACATGAGTAATCAAGTCTTTGATTAGTTTAAATATACATGTTGACAACAACTTTTAGTATAATATATTATTTGAATTTGGGTTGAATGTCAAGGTTTGAAGATAAGAAGATGTCTTGACTTTGATTTAATTAGTTTGCTTATCTATACTAGATGAATACTTAATTTTGCTAGTGCTTCATTTTGTTTGAAAAATTTATTGGGGAGAAGGTATAAAAAAAAGAAAAGACTTGAGTAAGGTGAGTTTGTTAGCATGGGTTTTGTGGGACATTTAAAGTGGTTGAAATATATTTGAGTAAGGTACGGTGATAATAGAATTAGTACGTGAATCTTAGGCAGTTAAAGATGAAGGTATAAAAAAAAAAAAATACATGTTATCAATAGTTTGTAGTCTTGGACATATGCATGTATATATGTGATAATACACATATAGGCACATAAGAAAGCATGGTTAGGGTAAAAGGAAGCATAAAATGCATATGCATATTTGTGCATTGTGATTTTCATAAATTGAGTTCAAGTTAAGAATGTTTTTGAAAGGAAATATTTTCAGAAAACGTTTAATACAGTTTCAAGATCTTTAAAGCATGAGTTTTATATTTTTTCGGGGCATGAGGGAAAAACTCACCCCAGTATGTAACTTGAGATTCAGTTGGAATTGACGGATATCATATGGATTCGGGATTTGGGATTTGACCCATCCCAGCTGTACACTCATTGGAATTGATGGATTTAGACACATGTGCACATGTGGAGGACTGAGGGGACGCTCTCAGATCCTCGAGCAGGACTAGGGGCTACAGGGTCCCGAAATCCTGATTTTCAGAGATGCCCAGTTGAGTTATGGTCCTGGGCATCGAATACACCCAGTTGAGTTATGGTCCTGGGTGTAGAGAGACGTCCAATTGAGTTATGGTCCTGGACGTAGAGCAGTTTTCAGTTTTCAGATTTTCAGTACACGATTTTCAGAAACAGTTTTTCAGATTTCGATTTTCAGTTTTCAGAGATGCCGCAGTCGAGTTATGGTCCTGGGCATCAAGTATTTTCAGTTTTAGTTTTCAGATCTTCAGTATAAGGTTTTCAGATTTTCAGTACACATCAGTCTTATAAGAGATTCCGAATTTTAAAGTAGGATTCAGATTTCAAGTAAAGTTTTCAGCAAAGAGTTTTCAGAAAGAAATTTTCCGAAAAGAGTTTAGAAACCATTTTTAGAGAACAGTTTTTCAGAAAAGGATTTCAGAAAGTATTTTCTAAATAGCATGACATGCTAAAATAGAAAGTAGTTTACGAGTTATGAATATCAATCATACATTTCAGATATCATTTATGTCACATGTAGCTTATATTCATGCATGATGGCATTGTCACATTTACATGCATAGGTGGTTAATAATGATATAACTTGTATGTTTATATAAGATTAACATTTGTGAATGGCAGTGCATGACAACACAAGTTAGCATATAGATTGTAAGACAGCTTAAGATGGATGTTTGATAGAAAGAATAAGCTTTATGTGACCGATTTGATGATATTTCAAGACTATAAAAGAAAGAAAGTTATTAAAATTGTCTAATTTTTGACTAGTTCAGAGTAAATTAAGAAAAGATTCAGAGCAGCACAGTATAAGTGTTATGGACTTTAGTTGCTAGTTAGTAAAATAAGACTTGATGAGTTATAAAGATTGTAGTAATCAGAAGTTGGTTTGTGTATGTGTGTGTTAGTAAACAGAAGTTAAAGTATGTATGTGTGTGTTCAGATAAAAAGATCAGTAGCAAGTTATATGGAAATAAAATGGATAATAGTAATATGGCTAAATCAGACTTGTAAATATTTGCATGGTCATATAGACGGTTTAGGTTAATACAGAAACAAGATTCATACTTTGTGTGTGTATGTCGCTCAAGGTAGGAGCATAGTTACTTACTGAGTCTTATGACTCACACCACAACAGTGTTTGAGTTTTGCAGGATGTTGACCTGATCGGTCAACCACAGATACCAGAGCTTGAGGAGTCGGATAGCAGCGTTGCAGTCAGCCTGTCACCAGGTCTTGGGAGTATCAGAGTCAAGTTGTAATAAGTCTAGTCGTAGAGAATTGAATTGTATAAAGTGTAGTTTGTAAAAGTTTTTGTTTCTTCGTATTTTCGGGCATGGAGCCCAGTTGTATTATGTCTTGAGTTGGTTGTTTTAGTGTTATAGTATGAGTTGGGCCCTATAGATTGTATGATGGTGCTGGATTTTGATCCAGGTTGCGTGACTTTTAGCAAAGGTCATGCCGAATTTTCGTCAAAATCAGAGGCTTATGGAGATGGGTTTAGCTTGTCTCCTGCCGGTAGCATCCTGGCTTAGGCGGGATGTTACATTTTCTTTTGTGTATTTATTTATTTAGAAAATCCATATTCAACCAACCAATCATTCACTTCTCCCTTTAATTAGATATCTGTAAATAAATAGAATCAATAATTAATAATAACAATAGAAATTAATTCCTCATGGGATCGAAATTTTATACTACTTGAGCGATACGTGCGCTTGCGTTACGTGTGTGATTTCACCGATCAAAAGCCAAGACAGTTCAGTTGAAACTCTAAACCTCTTAAGAACGAGCAACAGAAACCTAGAGTGCTATTGGGACGCCACAAAGGATTAGCAAACCTTTGATAAGCCAAAACCAGTTAGAGTAAATTTACGATTTTTCAATACTCACGAAATTGATGTATTTTTATTTTGAGAAGTTGATGATCTAAAACATAAAGAGAACAAGTCTTTTATAGAAGGCTACAACCTTAACCCTCAACCAAAATGATAAATATTAATTAATACAACACTCAACCCTCAACCAAACACAACCAAGCTAATTAATACAACACAACACAACCAAAATAATATATCTTAATTAATACACCAATATAAAAGTCAAGCCTTAATAAATAACAACAATAACTAACAAACAACTATACTAAAATAGGCCTAAATATCTTGATGTTCCACGGCTTGAATAAGGTTCACCATCACAGGCTCATCCAACGTCAAGCCCATATTCAATGTAGTAGAGGCTTGCGAATAGTCAAATATGGTCCTCTGTATGAATCCATGCATTGCTTACTAAATTTTTTCTCATGATTGGTCCTTCTGGAATATGCATAATAATGGACTGTCCTTGGGCTTCATGGGTTGCATCTTGGGCCTCATCAATTTTTATGCTCTACTGTGTGCCATTGGCTGCTTGGTCTGACCATTGAAGGAATAACAAATCTTGGTGTCTCCTCTGAAAAGAAATAGCAGGAGGTAGGTGAGTTCTTAGAGGATGTTGAATTAAGGTTGTATGTTTCTTCCAGAGGCTCCATTATGCACCATCTTCATGCACGAAATATTTCTTAGGGACCCAGACATTACAGATTACCTTTTCTAGTTAAATTTCCACTATTTTTCCTATTGTTTCCTCATTGCATTCAACACTTCCTGTAAGTCAATATTCACGACGTTAACATTGGCCACTACAGGAAATGAGTCTTCATCAACTAACATGGTTTCTTCTTCTCATGAAACATTAGAATCTCTTTGTTGATTCTGTCTTGCATAATATTTTTGAAACCATAACATAAGTTAGTTGAATGATTATTGATGAGTGGTAAATCTATTACTATTTCCCACTCATTTAACCTAATATTTTGTATAGTTTCTCGAGTTTTGTGAACGTTTTGATATGTTTTGTGTTATTTTGTAGATAAATAAAGTTTGGAAAGCATTGGAGGCAATTTGGGGCAAAAACGGACAAAAATGCGTCAACAGGGATATTTTGGTCTTTAGCGCGTCGCGACTCTGAAGACTTGCGCGTCGCAACGTCTAATATGCGCCGAACAGTGCTAACGTGCGCCGGGTCCACAAATCAGAATCTGAGAAAAGTTTGACTTTGCTAAAATGCGCCGTGTCACGTGTCACCATCATAGCCGATCTGCTAAAATGCGTCGTGCCACGTGTCACCATCATAGCCGATCTGCTAACAGGCGCTGTGCCACGTGTCAGCATCCTACGGTGCCGACAGTCATCATCGCCACGTGTGCCACGTGTCATCATATGTGTCTCCATGTCATCAGCCACGTCAGCTAGTCAACAAGTCAAAATTGCCACATGTCGTGCCACATCATCATCAGCCAATCAGGAAGTGACACGTGTCGCAATTCTATGGTGCCAACAGTCTCTTTCCCACGTGTCGCCATGTCATCGCCACGTCAGCATCAATAATTGTGTATCTAATCCTTATCTGACTCGTGGCGGATAAGAATCTCAGCGACCAATCAGAAGCCGCCACGTGTCATAATAATTGAAGCCCAACCACCGCGCCACGTGTCACCTTATCAGCTTATCCAGAATCTTCAAACCAGCGAACCAGAGCGTGCCACGTCGACAAAATCTGGCGTAGCGACGCTGAGGTCCTTGGCGTCGCGACGCTGGAAACCTACCAAGGCCTATAAATTGAGCTCGAGATTTCAGAATTGAATGCACCACTCTCTCTCTTATAATCTTTCTAAAGAGAGAGTTTCTCTCTCTACTTTCTTTTAATTTTTAGTTTTTTAGTTTTTTTAGTTTTGTAATTAATTTTAATTACGTTTTGTTAATATAGTAATTTAATTTTTACTTTTTACTTTTTACAGTTTTTATTATTTACCATGAGGAGGTAACTCCCCCAGCTAGGGTGAAAGGTAATTCTTTTACTGTTACTATTTAGATTAATCTCCCTTAAAAATAATATATTCACTATTTAAAATATTGACTTAAAAAGGATACCGCCAGATTGGTCGGTTGGTAATTCATTTTAATCTGATTTAAACCTGACTAATAAAGGATACCGCCAGATTGGTCGGTTGGTAATTTAATTTTGGTTCCGCCTTTATGGCTGGTTGGACTTAATTTGACTTAATCAGATTACCGCCTATATGGCTGGTTGGAAAAAGAATCACAAGTTTATATATTATTTTATGGGAGATATCTAAATTAGTAGTAGTAAAAGTAATTCATTTTACCTTAGCATTTTATTTTATTGTAATTTACTTTTCAGTATTTACTTTACCGCATTTTTACTTTATGTATTTTATTTTCAAGTTTTTACTAGCCATAGTTATGTGTTGTAACTAAATTAGTTATCTGGGGTTGTGATGAAATCTAATATCACCGTTTTATAAGGGTTAGATTATAGCTTGGGTAATATAAAGATTTATTTATTGAGTCTTAATCTTAATGTTTTTTTCATTAACTGGCCATTAATAAAATTGATCTGGTAAATCTAAAATGAACTAGACATAGGGATTTTAGGTTTTAGCCTTAGACTCAATAGCCCACGATCTTCCTTGAGGATAGATAACCCTTTAATAGATTTCCTTACAGGATAGGAATATACCTGTCGGGCGGGGGTAGCCATAATTGGAACTTAAACTTAATGAATCCAGATAATTTGGTTGACATAGACATATGGTTCAATTGGGTTAAACTGGGTATTTGTGTCTGACCATCGACAGAGGCTTACACATAATTTAGTGTTCCAGGTTAATAAATCAATATATTACTCAACTTTAAGATAATCACTTCATCTTTAAAATGATATTGGAAGAAATCACAACCCTAGATAGTTTTTAATATTGAATTTTCTTAAAACCTATTTTCGATAATTTTATTTACTTGTTTTTAAATTTAGAATCGTCACCATTTCAAATCAATCAATCAACTTGTTAGATATTAGTAATCATTTGGCCTCATAAAATTAATAGTTTAGATATTAAGTCCTCGTGAGATCGATATTTTTATACTACTTGAACGATACGTGCGCTTGCGTTATACGTGTGTGTTTACGCCGGTCAATTATAAGAATTGTGATACTTACAATGCTTTCTTCCTTTAAGTTCTTCCTTAGAAGGTATTTTGTGATCATGAGGTAAAGTGAGAAAATTTTCTTTCAAAAGGAAATAAAAAAATCTCTTCATTCTTTGCAATGTCAAAGGAAAACGGTGATGATGTATTGGAATTTGTTGTCGTCTTCCATGCCTCATGTGTTTTCTTAATCAGAAAGTGACAAATATATGATTCCAAACTATTAAGATTTGCCACTACAATTTCCTAAGTATACACTTCCTGCCAGTAAGTTCTCAAGGCTGATTTCCTCAAATGGCTTTCCTCTCTTAGTAAGTTCTCAACCACCTTAGCTGCCAATTCATAAAATCTCTGAACTCAATTCCCTAAAATTTCTTCCTCAACTCTATATCCAGGCTTCTTTGCGCCATCTTCATGAACTCAATTCCGATATATAAATCTTACACATATTCCTTACACTCTTAGAACGTACAATAAAATAATATGTTGTCTCCATGTTTCTCTGTGTCACTCGAGACAACTCTGCTATGCACACCTCTGGTTCAGGTCTAAGGAATTGGGTGTGAAACTGAATCTCCATTTCCTACCACGTAAACATTGAATTCCTAAGAGTTGCATATCAGGTAAAACCGTTCTTGTTAAAAAAAATTAGGAAGAAGCTTCAACTTAAAATAGGGAAAGTTATCATAATTTGCTAGTTTCCCACACTGGATGGTGAATCTAATAATATGATCCAAAAATGATTGGTCATCCTCTCTAGAAAATAAAGAAAAGTCGGGAATCATGTATCCTCTGAGATATGGGTTCTCTCTGTCAACGATGTCAGGATATGGCTTATGAAATTTAAGGCCGCCAATTTGTCTCAGCCCTGGTCCATAAAGTTTTTGTACAACCTCCCCTTTTTTGTTTCTGCATCCATATGTTAAGGAATATGCATTGGTGGAGGATTCCCTTTATTGAACATTGGAGGATTGCCCCCCAGGGCCATTCCTGCAAATGTTCCCTCTTCATAATTTAAATGATGATGATTAGAATTCACAGACTCAAAGAAATGTAGAGGAGTCATATGTCTACCGTTGCCAAATTGGTAGCCATTGGTGGCGGGAATCCTGGTTAATCCTTAAACTTCCTCATTCATGTGAGGTAGTTGATACCTTTCTTTCATTAGGGGAGAAGCAGCGGGAATAACATGAATAATAGGTCGTATTGTGCCATTCTCTTCATGAGAGCCTCCACTAGACTGCCCCCGAGCTCTCCTTGCCAAACTAGACTTGAGTTCACTTCTTGGCCTTTATTTCTCCCACTTCTAGGATTATGAGTCTAGCAAAAAATTTATTGTTTAATCCTCTCTAATACTTGCAAGATTTTGCTTTGGCTTCTTTCCATTTTTTTTTTGGTAAGAATCTCTGCGAAATGAAACAGACTATTAGCACTCATGTTCGCGGATACATTGTGTGTTGCTCTAGTATCAAGTCCTGGTCCTTAGTTCTCTTGTCCGTGAGTTTCCAAAGAAGTGAGATTCCTCTTAATTTCCTCCACTAGATGTGGAACGTTCCCTTCTTGCCCTATTGTTGTAGGTGCAATCTCTGCATCTTGATATGTTGCAATATATTTCCCAAAATTATTTCTTTTCTTCAGCGACATCTTGCTTGTAGGTCCCACCAGGCATGCCAAAAATACTATTGGCTCCAAAAAGTGTCGTGCGCTAGCGTGCCAGATGAGCGGGTTATCAAAATTGAAATTGACAGTGACTGACTTTTAAAACAAGCGATTGATAACCGAGTTCTCTAAAATCCAAAAGAGATGAACAATTAAAGTTAAAACTAAGATGCTGAAAAATAAATAAATATTAATCTACTGCTATTGGAATTGTAAAAGAAAAGCTTAGATTATTGAAATTTTAATTACAAAAGGGAAGTTAGAATTACTAAAAGACTAACTCTGTTGGATTTATAATCATAAAAAAGCTAAACTAATAGAAATAGAGTTTGAATTTGAATTATTGTTGTTTGATTGAGTTGTGGTGTCCCTTAAATTGCCAATCTCCCTTGTCTTTTATACTCCTGTAAACAACTGCTCCCTTCCACGTTCTTGCCACGTCTCCACCTGTTCTTTTTGGAGAAAAATGGTGCATGATGGAAGAAATTCAAACCACGTTTGATTTGTTTGATTTTTGAAGTAATCGATTTGGTAGATAATACTTATCCCGGACTCTTTGATCTTGGGCCGAATTTATTGTTAATTGGGTTGGGCTTTACAATGGACTTTAAATAATTTGGATGGAAACAGAATGACAACACCCTATTGAATTACTGAATTACCCCCATAATCCAATATTTTAAACTCTTCCTTGTGTAACTTTTCAAAAATTGAATAACTCCATGGCTATCTCTTCCTTTAGGCTCTCGCACTCTCAATGGTCCGCCAAAAACCTAACTTCTACTCTTTCAGCTGTCGCATTCTCAAATAAAATCACAGCCGTTAATCTCCTCTGTCTCTCTTCCTATCGCTCTCCCGCTTCATGTCAACCGTCCGTTTCTCATACCTTGACTCTTCCCACTCCAAGTCTCTCCGACGAAAAATGGGAAACTCTCCGCAAAAAGAAAGTCGTTTTGCGCGTCGGCTACGTTGGTACCGATTACAGAGGTTAATTAATTTCAATTTTTTTTTTTATTTTAGATTGTTAAAATTTAATTTTTAAGAAATGGTATGTTTTTATCGCTAAATGTTTTTCTCCCCCTTTTCAGGTCTGCAGATGCAACGAGATGAACATTCGTTATCAAGTATGCTGCTTCAACTTTAAATCTCTGATTGATAATATTTCTGAGTATAATAAATTTTTGACTTTTTAGTTGCTCCTGTGGTTTTGTTGTCTCCCATTACCCATAAGGTCTGTCCTTATATTATTGAATTTTTACTGAAGTATGTAATTTTAAGTTTTTAACTTTAAAGGGCTTTTGAGTCATTGCAGTAGAGGCAGGGACCTATTTGATACAAATGGATAAGCTATGTCCTAATTTGAGAAAACACAAAAACTCAGCGATCCAGATGTTATAAACCTTTTTTTTTTTGGGCTCTTTATTTGTTCACTAGATAATTATGATTTTGAGTTTTTGATGTTTAAAGATAAGTTATTTTAAGTGAATTGTGGAATATAGTAAGTTTTGTCAAGGGCATTGATTGTGTGATGTTTTTGGTTCACCTAGCATTGATGAGATCTTGCTAAAACATATACAATTTTGAAATGTAGCTATCGAAGGGGAATTGGAAACTGCCATTTTTAAGGCTGGTGGGATCCGTGATAGTAACTATGGAAATTTGAACAAAATTGCATGGGCCAGAAGTAGCCGAACTGATAAAGGAGTGAGCTTTATTTGATTGGAATTTTCCCTTATTGCATGTTCCTTAGAATGCTCCTGTTTTCTGATGTTTTTGGCATTTACTGAATGTGCCCAAATTACATAGGTTCACTCCTTGGCAACCATGATATCCTTAAAAATGGAAATTCCTCCAGACGCGTGGAAGGAAGATCCTTATGGCATTGGTCTTGCTAAACGTGTTAATGCTCATCTTCCAAGAAATATCAAAGTTTTCAGCATTTTACCTTCACAGAGGTGAGACTTTAGTTTGGTCTTTTACTTATGATTTGTAGAGTGAATGAAGTGTCTTCTTTGATGATGTAGTTATGATGTGTGTATGACACTTCCTTATTTCCTTTTTCAGTTGGTTATCAGTTAATGTCATTATCACCCTTCGAAAAGTCCGCATTGACAATTTTCCTTTTTCATAATTCTAAGCTTACAATAAGCTTTCACATTGAACAAAAGGCCATAAAGAAAACTTTGGTGACCTAAAATTTTTTAATAAATTATTAGAGGATGGTGTAGTTTCAATTGCTCTTAGATGTTAACCGACTTTGTGCATTTTCTTTGAACAAAAACATTTGTTAATTCTATCAAAGTATTTATAACACTAAGTTTTGTTTCGCAAGTCTAAGCTGTTGTTACTAATCTTCAATCATTTGGTATCTCCTTTTAGGAGATTTGATCCAAGAAGGGAGTGTAATCTCCGGAAATATACTTACCTTCTTCCTGCTGAGATCATTGGAATCAATAGTCAGCTTACGGCAGCTGAAATTGATAGTCATGTATCAGAGTTCAAAGCTATATTAAATGAATTCGAGGTGTGGCATTATACCCGTTACTGTTTTTTCTTGCTTATCATCTCTGATTATTGAAGTTATTTCTGGCTGCTACTTAAAAAAGTTGTTTTCTTGAAGATTTGAAATGGCCTTGACTTGAGATCATAAATCTCAGCCTATTCATATAAGAACAAGTTCTCTCTCTCTCTCTCTCTCTCTCTCTCTCTCTCTCTCTTTAAATGGTTAGAAAGTTACAAGTGATGAGTAGGGATTTTTGTTAAGAAGAAAGATTTGAAAAGGGTTGAGGACTGAATGTAGCTAGTAATTAGGGTATAAAAGATGTTATGAAATAAGTTGTAAAACATAGGCTCCGTTTGGGATTGTGGCGATATAAAATGAGAGCAGATGCGTGTATAGGTGTTTGGTAAACATAGCTTTTGAAGTTGGTAAATTTTGTAACTTATAAAATGATTAATGTTATTTTATTATCAGAATTTATGCTATGCATAATGGTCATATTCTGTAGTAATATTTATATACAACACCGACCATCACTGAATCACGTAAGATCCCAAGTAGGCCTAGAATCATCCAAATACATCAAATCATAATTGGCTCTAGAATCTTTCATTACATGGTTCGCATAATTTCAATGGTTGTTGTCGCCTATCTTCATCACATATAGGTATTTCTAGTTCATATTTTCTGATCTGATTCTGACATCTGGTTATTTATGCTTTTGAGACAGACCATAACTTTTGTTTCTGAATACAACTATGGCATTTCTTGGTTGATTAAGGAGATTTCTCACATCTATCCATGAAAGCCCTGTTAGGCTGCTGGCTTTCTTCAATTTATGCATGTTTCTTGTTGCTTTTGTGTTTAAGGAATTGTGGTTACTATTGTGTTAACCATTACGCTATACTCTATAGAGTTGGACACTATTGTTTTACTTGTGCCTTTACTCGTAAGCATAACCATTAACTCTGTGGTTATTCTATATGGTCTTAAATCTAAGTTCGCAAAGTGTTAATATATTTAGTTTTCCCAATTGTGGAAATTTAATTGTGAATTACTGTTGTTTGTATTTCTCATAACTTATTTTTATATAGGTAGGGTGTGGGCAAAGCCCAAATTGATTTTTTATTCCCTATCTCCCCAAGGATTCGAAACTCAGGTTGCCAGCCCAAAAAAAATTGTTAGAAAACCATTTTTGGTCAAGCCCTTGGTGGTAAAGTTGTGTTCACTTTATTTTTATATTATGTTTTATTTGATCCATGTTCCTAACTATTGATGGGCTTATCAGAGCTTAAATACTATTATTTTGGTTTACCTATTAGTTCAAGCCTTTGAGTTGAGTGATAACTTTATTATCCGATTCATGCATCTGTAGATGACTTGTTCATTTGTTTATTTTTCTTTTTTGGTGAACTCTTTTAACAGGGAGAACACCCTTTCCATAATTATACAGAGCGATCCAAGTACAGGAAAAAACCCCATAAGACTGGACGTGTGTCAAAAAGTGAAAAATCATCTAAGGATGTTTCATTCTCTAAGGTTAAAGAAAGTGACGAAGAAGAAGATTCAGAGATTGGGGAAGCAATTTCATCAGAGGATGAGGAAACAAATAAAAATTTTATGGTATCCAGTGTGCACCGCGTTAATGGCTGCAATAAGCATGCTAATGGTTTGAAAGATCAAAATTCCAGTTCAGTCATTTGTGCAAGATGGTTACATGAAACTGATGAGACAGATAAAATTAGTGCTTCCCACTTCAGAAGGATTTTTAGCTGTTCTTGTGGGAAGCTGGAGAAATCACTTGGACTGGGTTATGTTGAAATTTCCATATCTGGAGAATCCTTCATGTTGCATCAGGTAAGTTGTTCAAGAATTGCTTTAGAAAATATGGTTTGGTAGCTTGCAATTATATTATTTGTTTGACAATTAATGCCTGACCTTAATGCTTATGCACTCACCAGATCCGCAAAATGGTTGGGACTGCTGTTGCAGTAAAGCGCAATCTACTCCCACGAGATATTTTGACATTATCTCTGGCAAAGCACTCTCGCATTGTCCTACCCTTGGCTCCCTCTGAAGTTTTATTTTTGAGGGGAAACAGTTTTTCATTGAGAACAAGACCTGATCTGACCCGACCTGAAATGCAGACAATGGTTGAATCAGAGGAAATCCTCAAGACAGTTGATGAGTTCTACACTTCTTTGATACTACCTGAAGTTTCAAAATTCTTGGACGCTTCAGAATCTCCTTGGCCAGAATGGGTTAAGAATTTGGATAAGTTCACAAGCATTCCAGATGAGCAGCTGGATGAAGTCAGAAATGCTTGGAAGTTGTGGACGGAAAAAAAGTTTGAGAGTAAAACTAGTGTTGCATGTTCAATGAAGTAAGGTAAAACCACTCTACTTTAAAATTTGTTTCTCTTTTATTTGATTACCTTTATTTTCCTTCTTTAGTGACCCCCCCGCCTCTTGATCTTAAGGCATGCTTCTGTCATTGCCAAAAATGTGAAAATTAACTGAATGCCGATTACATCTAGATGTTCTGATTATTGATGGATCATCCTAAGCCCCGCTTAGTGAATTAAGTTGATCCAGCACTTGTCACCAATCGCCAGCAAACGGGGGCAAACTTTGGGTAACTTGTTTCATTTAGACTAACGATTAAATTCTTGTCAATATGACGATATTAGACAGTATATCTGCGACTTTGACAGGGAATTGCCACAACAGAACCACATTCATGCGATATTGGTTCGGTTGATGATCGCTGGGTGGTCAAGAATGCTGTAATCTGAAACACTAGGATTAAAAAGTTTAGAGGTTAGAAATGCAGCATCTATTTTTTGACTGTTCTATATTCAATGAAAGATGTAATGTAATGTAATTTTAGGGTTTTTTTTTTTTTTCAATTTACATCTCTATTGCCATGTGTATTTTGAAATTGAAGCTAGAATTTCGTTGGATTCAAATTTTCTAGGGCGGGGCTTTTTTCACCGTATCAAGTAAATATAAACACATTTTTTTAAAGTTCCTCATGAATTCATTATTCATTCCTCTGTTACTTTAAAATTATTTAAAAATTACAAAGTAAAAAACAAAAAAAACAAAAAAACAAAAAAACAAAAAAAAAAAAAAAAAAAAACAAAAACAAAAACAAATATGCATATTATTATTATTATTTTTTTTTTTGGATATTCAAAAAAAAAAAAAAAATTGTCATGATTCTGTTAGTATTTTTTTTGTGGAAGACAAAATTCCCCTTCTAGTAGTATATATAAAAATTAAATGATGATTTTAGCAAAAAACAAAAAAACAAAACAAAAAATGCTCCAAAATGAATAACAAAGAAGTAATACATACACAAAACTAAGCAGGTCAAAATGAATTTCCCTTCAATTTCTTGACAATTCTTCACCAGCAGGAACCCAGTCTCGCACTTTCTTCATTTGGCCCAACCAAAAAATACACACACGCAGTGATGATTTTGCTTCGTGCGCACCAAAAAAGTAATTGTATAGGATGTGGCAAAGAATTCATGGCTATTTTATAAATTTAACACACAAACGAACGTATAACTCAAGTAATATAGTGATAAAATATCGGATATCATACTCAGAGAGATTTAATATTTTCTTATCACTACCAAGATTAACCTACTTAATTTAAACTAAATTATTGGTTGGGAAATAGAGTGATTAATCTAAAATTTAAATGAAATTAAACAAAGAACAAATAACAAACGATGAAAAATCTTATAGATAGAAGAACCTATGGTTGTAACTTTATTTAAGCATGCACACAATAAGTTTATGCACTTTTCATTCAATTGGGTTGTTACAAATCATTAACCTAGAACACTAAATTATCTACAAGCTTATTTCGATGGTGTCATGTGAATATATTCAGAATAAATCAATTAACTATAAGTCTATATTAATTAAATTAAACCGAATTCATTAAGGTCAAGTTCTAATATTGGTTACGCATGCACTGCATGTATATTCATATCATGTAAGGAAATTTATTCAAAAGAATTAGATCACACGCTATTATTCCACTTTTAATCCAAATTTCATCTGTCCAATTCCTAAGGATTTAGCAAGACTATCCTATTGTTGGCCAAACAAATAAAGTAAGCATAAAAGTATAGAGAATAATAAATAATAAATAACAAACCTAAAAGAATAAAAATATACAATTAAATTACTTAAACATGCTCAAGATCCATTAAAACCCTAGATTTAATGAATTAGTTACTCATAATATTCACTAAAAATAAGCTAATCATTAATACAAGTCAAACTCATAAAAGATAAAGGTAGAGAGAAAATGGAAGAAATAAACTCTTGTTTGCAGTCTTCGTCTTCAAACTCCAACTCCGATTGATGCACTTGTTCTTGCCTTGCTCTAGGCGTTCTTCTATATTTTGAAGGCTCCAAAATATGTTATGAGACATCATTTTTGGATTTGAGATGATCTTGTGCTTATATAGGAGATCTTGAAGCTCTTTCCTGATTAAAAATCGAATCCAATACAAATTAGGACTGCTTGTTTCGTGTTACGACACACATGAGCCATCACAACTCTCATTTTAATCAAGCACGCGTCATGACGCTACATTCATGGCATTGCGATGCGCCAAATTGCCAATGAAGCAATTTGCTCTATGGTTACTTTTCCTTCTTCAACGCATCGCGACACGATTCCAGCGTTGGGATGCGCGTTATGACTCCGATTTTTTCCCGATTTGCTTCATAACTTACCATTTTTATCTCTAGGTAATTCCATTGAGTCGTGATAATATTTGACCTCTAAAAACGTACCCAAAACACATCAATTCGCTCATAAAGTTCGATATCACCCATAAAATATTAAGATAGAGGGGCGGGAAATATGTATATTTTTACCGCTCATCACATCCCCAAACTTAATATTTTGTTAGTCCTCGAGCAAAACAAAATAAATATAATTTAATATAATAAAGGTAAAATAAATTAACCTAAGCTATTTTCCTAATGATCACGATTGCATTTAGCGTATGCAATAGGCCTTTAAACCCATTGACGACCCTAGTGGACGAGTTATAGTCTCATGAGGGTTTATAACGACGACATCCACAAACATCATTCACACACACATGCAATCATGAAAAATAATAAAACAAATAAACTAGTCCTGGTAGTTACACATAATATTGTCCTTAAAGAACGTATATCAATGAAATCAAAGAACTTTCAAAGTACTCAACACAACTCAAATCCAAGTTCTTAATAAATCATCAATGTTAGACTCATGGTGTGTGTGTGTGTGTAGAGGTTCGGTCACAGCTCGAATCCTAAAAAGCCAACTCGATGATTTCATCTCTAAAATTAGGATTCGATGGGTCAAACTAACTTAGATATCTCAAAAGTGCCATGTATTTACTTATTAAGCTCGATATGGTATGACTTCTCTTTTTCTTTATCTTTTGACTCCCTACCTTTTAAGGTAGCATTTCTCCTCATGGTGGTCCTAACACTCGCCCATGGGTAATTTTACGCTTATCGGTTATATGTGATTTATTTCTTCTTCTTTTTTCCAAAGTATTTGTTTTTCTTTTCTGTTATTTTCATTTTTTTTCAAAAGATCTCTTTTTTTTTTGTCATACCATATATCATAAATAATTACAAACAAAGACAGAATATCTAAGCAAACGGTCATTTATCGTCAAATAATTTCCTCAACTAGTCACCTTGTAAACTAATAAATCACATACTCAAGGTATAGGAAACAGTCAATTGGGCACTTATTATTTCCAAGGTTTCACCCTCGGGCAAACAAATTCATCATTAGAATATGCTTCACTATGTAAGGATAAAAAAATAAATTTTTTTAATAGCAGGAACTAACACTAACATGCACACACCCCCAAACATAAAACTTGTATTGTCTTTAATGTAATATAAGCGTGAAGAAACAAATAATGATGAATAACACTACCATACGTAGAGTTGATAAGGCTCCCGCTGGTCAAAATTTTACTGCATGGACTGTGTGGTTTTTGCTAGTACCTACATAAATACACATGCAAACTATTACACACGCAAATAACACACAAAATAAAATAAAACGAAAGTAAAGAAAACAAAACAAAAAAATAAATGAGTAGGTTGCCTCCCCACTAGCGCTAAGTTTAACGTCTTTAGCGAGACGTTCTCTAAAGATATTCCTTCAATGTGGCTTTGGATGTTCTCGATAGGACAGTGCCATGGGCATTAGTCTTCAAGCGCCTTTTCCAAAAAATGAAGTGGCAAATATAAATCTCTTCCACTTTGTGCTTCTGCCACCTTCTTCAATCTTTTAGCTCTGGGGGACTTGAAAGGAAATGTAGACTGTCGGAAAGTCTTGTATAATGCTTGACTTTGAATAGTTTTGTGATTCTGTCAAGCTTATGGGCGGTATCCATGATGCTAGAATGGTGTGATGTGTCCCCTTGCGTCATAAGATTTTCAATAGGCTCATACAACTGCTCTTGTTTAACTCTATGTTCCACCACTTCCTTATAGATGTACTTTCAAATTTATTCCTTTAGCTCTTCATCGGACATCTGCACAATGAATGCTCTAAGATCTTGATAGTGTTGGAGTTGGTGCTTGGAGCGCCAATCCGAATAATGTATTGTACATTATATTTTACTATTTATTAATAACTACATTTTCATTTCAACCTTATTAATTGTAATGTCATTATGCATATTAGTTTGATATATAAATATGCTGAGAATGACATCGACCTTAGAATAGTCATGTAGTAATATTGGACACTGGGTAGTCCAACACTGGATAGTATTACTATTATAAACTATTTTTAAAGTAAATATTCATAGTAGTTGGTTTTGGAATACGGTCGAATTCATATAACCTAGAAGACTAGCACATATCGTATATTGGAATTAGAGTTCCAATGGCTTAACCTGATGTACCTTGAGCAATGGAAGCTCGTATAGACATGTGGGTATTCATTGGAGCGAATACTGAATGACGTACAAGTGATTCCTAATAGTTGGAAGTACACACCACCGTCAATAAGAATCTCCTCAACTCGAGTAGCATATATGATCATTTGACTATAGAATAGCATTGATTTTATTTGTGATCCTCTATACTTTGATGCCATCTATGTCATAGACTTTTCATGGTCTGAACACTAGATGTTGGTTGGTTGCGGACCAATACACTCATAGATCAACTTGTAGAAACGGTCAAATCATTTGACATTCATTTGACTTTTTTCCAAGGTTAAGACTGAGGAATAGAGAGTTAGAATTTCTAACTTGCATCATGAGATTTTCATGATGCTAGCTTCCTCATGATGCGTTGTGTCTCTTTGGGTCATGAGATTTTCAATATGCTCATACAACTGCTCTTGCTTAACTCTATGTTCCACCACTTCCTCATAGATGTACTTTCGAATTTCTTTGTTTAGCTCTTAATCAGACATCTGCACAATGCATGCTCTAAGATCTTGACAATGTTAGAGTTGATGTTTGGAGCGTCAATCCGAATAATGTATTGTACATTATATTTTAATATTTATTAATAACTACATTTTCATTTCAACCTTATTAATTGTAATGTCATTATGCATATTAGTTTGATATATAAATATGCTGAGAATGACATCGACCTTAGAATAGTCATGTAGTAATATTGGACACTGGGTAGTCCAAAACTGGATAGTATTACTATTATAAACTATTTTTAAAATAAATATTCCTAGTAGTTGGTTTTGGAATACGGTCGAATTCATATAACCTATAAGACTAGCACATGTCGTATATTGAAATTGGAGTTCCAATGGCTTAACCTGATGTACCTTGAGCAATGGAAGCTCGTATAGACATGTGGGTATTCATTGGAGCGAATACTGAATGAAGTACAAGTGATTCCTAATAGTTGGAAGTACACACCACCGTCAATAGGAATCTCCTCAAGTCGAGTAGCATATATGATCTTTTGACTATAGAATAACATTGATTTTATTTGTGATCCTCTATATTTTGATGCCATCTATGTCATAGACTTTTCATGGTCTGAACACTAGATGTTGGTTGGTTGCGGACCAATACACTCATAGATCAACTTGTAGAAACGGTCAAATCACTTGACATTCATTTGACGTTTTTCCAAGGTTAAGACTGAGGAATAGAGAGTTAGAATTTCTAACTTGCATCATGAGATTTTCATGATGCTATCTTCCTCATGATGCGTTGTGTCTCCCTGGGTCATGAGATTTTCAATATGCTCATACAACTGCTCTTGCTTAACTCCATGTTCCACCACTTCTTCATAGACGTACTTTCGAATTTCTTTGTTTAGCTCTTAATCAGACATCTGCACAATGCATGCTCTAAGATCTTGACAATGTTAGAGTTTATGCTTGGAGCGCCAATCCGAATAATATATTGTACATTATATTTTAATATTTATTAATAACTATATTTTCATTTCAATATTGTTAATGGTAATGTCATTATGCATATTAGTTTGATATATAAATATGCTGAGAATGACATCGATCTTAGAATAGTCATGTAGTAATACTGGACCCTGGGTGGTTCGACATTGGATAATATTACTATTATAAACTATTCTTAAAGTAAATATTCCTAGTAGTTGGTTTTGGAATACGGTCGAATTCCTATAACCTAGAAGACTAGCACATGTCGTATATTGGAATTGGAGTTCCAATGGCTTAATCCGATGTACCTTGAGCAATGGAAGCTCGTATAGATATGTGGGTATTCATTGGAGCGAATACTGAATGACACACAAGTGATTCCTAATAGTTGGAAGTACACACCACCATCAATAAGAATCTCTTCAAGTCGAGTAGCATATGTGATCCTTTGACTATATGATAGCATTGATTTTGTATGTGATCCTACACACTTTGATGCCATATATGTTAGAGACCTTTTATTGTGTGACCGCTAGATGTTGGTTGGGTGTGGACCAATGCATTCATAGATCAACTTGTAGAAACGGTCAAATCACTTGACATTCATTTGTTTTTCCAAGGTTAAGACTGAGGAAGAGAGAGTTAGAATTTCTAACTTGCATCATGAGATTTTCATGGTGCGTTGTGTCCTCTTGCGTCATGAGATTTTCAATATGCTCATACAGCTGCTATTGTTTAACTTCATGTTCCACCACTTCCTCATAGATGTATTTTCGAATTTCTTTGTTTAGCTCTTCATTGGACATCTGCACAATGCATGTTTTAAGATCTTGACAGTGTTGCAGTTGATGTTTGGAGCGCCAATCCAAATAATGTATTGTATATTATATTTCAATATTTATTAATAACTACATTTTCATTTCAACATTGTTAATGATAATGTCATTATGCATATTAGTTTGATATATAAATATGCTGAAAATGACATCGATCTTATAATAGTCATGTAGTAATACTGGACATTGGGTGGTCCGATATTGGGATAGTATTACTAATATAAACTATTCTTAATGTAAATATTCATAGCCATTGGTTTTGGAATACTATCGAATTTCGATAACCTAGAAGACTAGCACATATTGTATATTAGAATTGGAATTCAATGGGTTAACCCGATGTACTATGAACGATGGAATATCTTATAGACATGTGGGTATTCGTTGGAGCGAATACTGAATGAATCATAGGTGATTCCTAATAGTTGGAAGTACATACCACCGTCAATAGGAATCTTCTCGAGTCGAGTAGCATATGTGATTATTTGACTATAGGATAATATTGATTTTGTGTGTGATCCTCCACACTTTTATGCCTTATATGTCAGAGACTTTTCATGGGTTGACCGCTAGATGTTCGTTGGGTGTGGACCTATGCACTCATTAATCAATTTGCAGAAATGGTCAAAGCACTTGATATTCATTTGACGCTTTTCTAATATTAAGACTGAAATGACACTAGGTTAAGGAGATGATGCAAATGAAAAAATAAAAAAAAATGTGTGAAATAGATAAAATATGAAAAGAAAATATAAAGAAAAAAAAGAGAGAGAAAATAGGTGAACTCCACAAAACCTACTCCACTGCTTGAAGTGTTTAGTAACCGGGAGTATCGTGAACCCCACTGGTACTTTCGTGTTAAATAAAAACTCAAATATCGAGTATGCAAAGCAACTTGAGTTCACGAAATGGTTGAGTAACCAGGGGCTCACATCACAAATGTGTAGTCTTTGCGTCAAGAGGTAATTTGACGACTTAAAGAAGCTGGGGATGAGCCCTACATAAGATAAACATCTGAGACATTCTGAAAATCCTGTTGATTCTTAACTAAGTGTTAGATTACCTTGACCAAGAAAAAGATGAAAAGTGAACTAAAGTGTCAGCACTAGTCTACATTTAGCGCGAGAATAATCCAATCCAGGTAGCGCATAATTCTTGGTAAAAGAACCGCATACACACTTGGAAAAGCATTCGAAAGGTGAAACCTTAGTTGAAAATGAAGTTCGAATTTAGACAATGCTTATGCCTTGGAAAGAGACAGGATTTCGAAAAAGAAATTTTTTTTAGAACATGTAAAGAGTCATTGCATGATGGAAAGAATTGGAAAAGCAAGACTGATAATTTGGGGAACCCCGAGAGACAACCTAGTTAGATTAAAGACAAAATCTGACTATACCTCTGCGAAATGAATCGCAACTCATTCACCCATTCGAGCCGAAGAATGGACAATCAGTTAGAGATCATTTGCATACAGACATGCATACATGTATACGTACATATAACATTTCTTTTGCAAGAAGTTTAGACAAAGCAAATCTCCAAGAAACGAAGTAAAAATACTCAATTAAAGTAAAAAATTAAAGCCTCCAATACACAGTGCACTTGACTGTCAGAAGAACAAAACATGGGAGCGAGGCTGGCCTGAATGTAGTAACTGGGGGCGAGGTCTGTCTAGATATAATAGCTGGGGGAGACGCCCACCATGCAATTAAGATTTGGAACACCGACCAGAATTGAAAAATAGACCAACATACCATAAGACATTGGAACAAGACGCAGTCAAGTGTCGAAGCCTCTAAACAACGGAGCAACCGACAACCTAGAAAATCAAGATATGAGGGTGGGGACCGATTTGAGGAGAAAACTGAGGGCGAGGTCCACCAAAAAGAGGATACTGGGGGGCGAAGACCGCTTACAATGAGATACAGAGATCGATGCGTCTCAAACCAGTCAAAGCATCGGGGATAAAAATAGACAATGGATAGCTCCAAGAATGGGGTAGAATGAAGATATAGAGATCACGACATCTCAAAATTGATCAAGGAATCATAGATCGAGGTGTCTCACACCTGATCGAGGCATGGAAGGATCGATGATCCAACAATCATCACGCAAAGAGAATGAGGCATCTCAGACGTGATCGAGGCATCGGTGGATCGATAATCCAACAATTATCACACAATGAGATCAAGACGTCTCACAATCGATTGAGGCATCGAAAGAGGGTCTAACAGCTATGACATCAGAGATCAATACATCTCACAACCGATCGAGGCATTAGAGGATCGGTGCTCTAATAATTATCACACAAAGAGATCAAGGCATCCCACAACCGATAGAGATATCGGAGGATCGAGGTTCAACAATCATCACGCAAAGAGATCGAGGCATCGAAGTATCGAGGATCCAACAATTATCACACAAAAAGATCAAGACGTCTCACATCTAACCAAGGCATCAGAGAACCGAGGGTCCAAAAACTATCACAGTAGAGATCGAGGCATCTCAAACCAATTGAGGCATCGGATGATCAAGAATCCCACAAATATCAAAGCGATGATCGAGGCATATCACAACCGATCGAGGCATCAGAAGACCGAGGGTCCAATAACTATGAAATCAGAGATCTAGACGTCTCATAACCGATCAAGGTATCAAGGGATCGATGGTCCAATAAAAAAACATAAAAAAACTAAGACAACTGAGATCGAGGGCATCTCAAACCAAACGATTGCATTAAACAACCAGCGGGTTCATCAATCATGACAACAGAGATCAAAGTATCTCTTAACTCTCACAAGCCATCGAGGGACCCGAGTGCCCACCTTCTTCTTCACACCGATAGAGGCATCAACAGACCCGAAGGTCCATCAACCGACATTTATCCATCAACACAGTCAGGTCAGTCTGACGATGCCAGACAAACCAGGTAAGTAAAAATACATGCATGACTTTAATAGGCATGTCTCTATCACACACTGCATAAGCCTACCAAAGTGGGGGAGACTGTAGGCATTCCATTTTTGCATGGCCCGGTGATGAGTCTTTTATAAGGGAACTGTATGAAAGTTAAGGAAGGTTATAAGGTCTAATATTAGAGAGAAATTATATACATTTGAAGGCATATGAACTCCTATAAATGACCGAAACTACATAAGTCATCAATTAAATATGGCTGCATGTAATTCCACATTCGACAGAATGCTTTCCCATGATATATATGATGGAAACTCAGACATAAATTATATAGCTAAATTTGAATAAATGGTAGTATTGTCTGTACTTGGGTTATAACTTTAAGTACCAAGGAATGAATATTCATTTTATTTATTTTGTCTTACTTGTCCTTTTATTATTTTCATAGTACTTTTCATGAGTTTTCCCGTTTATTTTTGCTTTAATCTTCACATTATTATGATAATGTGATTCTGGATTACACTGCACATCCGGCCAGACATACAGTAAATTCGCCCAGACATACATGTTATAATACATATTCAACCAGACATGACTATGTTCGGCCAACTCTAGTTAAATATATTATTATCACTTTATTTGTTGTCTTTATTCTATGATTGTGCTTTTGAATATTTTAAATAGCTTTGCATGATACTTGCATTAAGGCATGGTGATACTTCTCTTTAAACCTTGATATTATACTGACATAAGCAAGAGACTGTTCCAAACCCAAATGGGTTTAAGGTTGACCTTGTGAGGGGTATAATGCAACCTTAAATCATTCCTAGTGTTTCATACTGGGTGGCGACTCCTTTATTCTCCAGCTAGTCCCCCGTGGGATTATCCATACTCTTTACGAGGCATAGCGGTGAACCTCATTTCTCTCCCAGACAAGATAGTTGTATATGCAAGCAAGTAATACAAAAACCAGTGTAAGATAAGCTAACTTGTGCTAACCTTTTTTTCTTGATTTTCTTAAACCATTTCTTAAATATTTTATTTTTTTCTTTCTTGATCTTTCTTAAATCTTTTTACACTTTCTTGAATCTTTTTTTATTCGTTCTTTTTTTGTAAGATGTAATGTAACTAACTAACTAACAAACTAATAAAGAAGAAAATACTTTGAGCCCAAACAACCTAATCACCTCTATTCATACTAACAACTACTAAACTTGCTCTCTAACCCTTTATTTGTATTGAGGTTTGAGATGGTATGGTAAGGTATGATAAAATAAGAATGATTTTTGGGAAGAAGTTAATTTGATGAGTGAAAACCCAATTTTACCATATTATTAATAACACTCCAAATTGGAGTGTTTTCATGATTTTAATGTTGTTTTTTTATTAACTTTACATTATTTTGCCCTCCAATACCTTCCAACCAAACAAATAATGTTAGTAAACCATAATTTTATGATATCATGCTCTAAAATATAACAAGGTAAATTACTTTACTTCACCTCTTATTACATTACCTTATCTTACCATACTTTAATAAATTTCAATACACCCAATCCAAACAAATGGTAAGTAACCAAAGTTTCCTTAATTCATAAGAAACCAAACAAACCCAACAAATTGTATCTCTATTCACCCGTAATAGCCTCTTACATTACTATTCCACAATCTTCTAAGTATCTGACAAACAATCCATTTATTTATCCAATGACCCTATATTTACCATAATACTCACCATCCATGTCAGCGCTAACAATCTTGATAATTTTTCCTAACTGTTTCTCAACTTCAGTCTTGAAGATCATGAATTTATCAAGGGCTTCATACTTTTCTTTAATCAAATACAGATATCCATATCATGAAAAATCATCAATGAATGTTATATAATACTTATTATTGCAAATTATGGGTGAATAAGGCCCATTTATGTTTGTATGAATAATTTGTAAAAGATCGGAGCTACGAGTGGATTCCTTTTTCTTTATTTTGGTTAGTTTACCCTTACAAAAATCAACACATGTTTCTAGGTCGCTAAAGTCAAAAGTAGGTAGGATATCATACTTTATTAACATTTTTACTCTTTCCCTAGAAATGTGGCCAAGTCTTTTATGCGATAACATGAATGAATTTTCCTTTATTAAAGTCTTTTGTCAACTTGTTCAACATTATATGAATTGAAATAGGCTTGATGCCAAGCAGAGACTGTACAATCTATATGACAAAACATAATGGCCAATTTTATTTGAGTTAAAATATATAGATACAGAACCTGTATTAAACTCAAAATCATAATCTTGTTTATTAAATTCAGATACTGATATCAAGTTTCGTCTAAAAGATAGTACATACAAGACACTTGTCAAAACAAGTTCATAATTGGAGTATAGCTTTAAACAAACATCTCCAATATAATTTACATCCACCAATTCATTATTGCCAACTACGAGCTTGAATTCATCCTTATTTGGTTTCCTCTTGTTTATGAATCCCTGCAATATGAAAGCAACATGATTAGTTGCTCCACTGTCAAGCCACCAAGAACTGGATGTGGCACTAACAAAATTGGATTCACATACAACAAAACCAAGGAGTTACATGAATGTTCATGTTTCTCCAACCAAACTTTTTATTTGGAATACTCTGACTTTTTATGCCCTTTCTTTTTACAAAAGAAACATTTAATTTCTTTCTTGAAGACATCTTTAGTACCACCCATAGCACTTGTCTGACCAGTTTTATTGTAATTCTGAAGATTATCAAAAGCTCAAAATTTATATTTCTTACCATTCTTGCAAGGCTTAGAAACAAAGAGAGTTGTATCTATATGCCCCGTCTTGAGTTTCTCTTCCTCTGAAACACATATGATAATGAAATCATTAACATTCCAAGGTTATTCCCTCAAATTATAAGTAGTTACAATTGTAGCAAACTCTGGAGGTAGAGTATTCAATACTTGATCGACAATGCAAGCATCAAGAAGAACAATATTAAGATTTTTCAGCTTGTTCTGAATATAGACCATCATCAAAATGTACTCACTAACACCTCCATTATCATTATACTTCATTGAATATAATTGCATCATAAGGGTACCAATTTCTGCATTGATTGAGACTTTGTATTTTTTAGATACAACTGTTAGGAAATCTTTTGCAATAGTGGTTTCTAGAACACAACTTAGCAAATGCTCAGGAATGGATCTCTTTATAGTCAAATAGCACATATGATTTGACTTATGCCATACTATATGCAGCTGCTTATCCGTATCAGTACTGGAACTATTAATATCAGCTGGCTTAGGAGTAGTCATAACAAGATCAATATTTGCTAATTCCAAAGCCAACTGCACATCTCTCTTCCACACTTTAAAGTTTGAGCCAGTTAACATCTCTATAGTCACAATGTTGTTGTTAACTGAAAAGGTGACAAAAGGTGGTAAAAAAGCCTGAGCCCGGTCAGGGGGTAAAAAATCTCGGGTCGGGCCCGCGAATAAATTAAAAAATTTAATTTTTTTATAAAAAAAAAACTGGGTCGGGCTTTTCTTGGGCCCGGGCTTAAAAAATTCTTGATAAGCCTGGTCCCGGCCTGGCCCATTGCCATCCTTAAAGGTGACTGAAAAATAAATAATAATGCAATACTTTAGTTGAAGCACAACACAAAATATTAAATAATACTCCAAGTCATAAAATAGTATTATACCAAAATTTTAACACATCATTGTATAAACACCTTTGGGCATAATATACAATATGTAATTAAATGTTCTTCATATAAGACGATTTGAAAACTTATCAAATCCTCATAATTTTACCACATTTGGGTGAATAAACCACTCAGACTAGTCCATTCCCAGTCATATGTCTCATATGTAATATTTCTAAAATTTAACATACAGTCCATATCTTTGGACAGAAGACTGCCAATCAAAAAATAGAAACATCCTTAAATCATGTGAGACTGTCATCACTTAAAATATTCAATGAAAATGTCACTTTGGTGGCTGCATTTCACTAAACTCATAAGCAATTCTCACATCGGGATACACTTTATATTATCTTGAAAAACAACCTCAATAATATAATTTTATTCTTCATAGACAATGGGCTAAATTGTCCATAAAATTACATTCCTGAATATTAGGACATAATTTATGAGATATATTAATTATTTATATTTATCTATGTGTCACAAATAAATTAATTACATTGAAATTTTCTTTATGAGAGACAATTAATTCTCATTAATAAATAATAACTTTTATACCCATGTATAAATAAAAATTGATGAGATAACAAATTATCTCTTAAATTATCATACATGATTAATTATGACTTTATATTTGAATTTTGGGATAAAACTAAAGTTAAAACGAAGTCCAGGGGTCAAGTTATAATAGCGAGGGGCATGTATGCTATTTACCAGGGATAGACTGAAATCTACTAAATTTCGGGTGTGTGTGCGTGTGCTACGCGAGCTCGTTGGGGCTTACGCGAGCATGAAGCGTCTGCGCCTGATATATTTTTAAAGAATGCTACGCGAGCTCGTTGGGGCTTACGCGAGCATGAAGCATCTGCGTCTGATAGATTTTTAAAGAAACTGTCGGCACCCCTTCCCTCCCCCCTCCCATCAAACCAAACTCAGTTTCATCAATTTTTTTTAAGCAAAAGCAATAATTTGCTTATTTTAGCAAATATAATTTCAAGTGTTCGGCTTCTCAATTTCAAATAATACTTCTTTTCACCATATTTTAGTTTTCATAAATCCCAAAATTCACAGATCTAAATAATTCAATCCAATAAACCTTATGTGGTTAACTGTAACGACCGGGGATTTTAACTACTGCTTCACTGTGAGACAAGTGTGACGAAATGTAAACAATGTTTGGAAATATATGCTCTCGTGAGATGACTATCGGTAGATTCTTCGAGAATCCGATATTAGATGTTACAATGTGCCACTCCGGATAGCCCATGGTATTGGGACCGTAACTTTCTTATACGAACTCTGCTTTCTAGGAATTTTATATCGTCGGAAAGCTAAGATCGAGACCTATAACTTTCACATTGAACATTTTTCCAAATTCAAACCAAAAATAGGCTCAAAATTACATATCAAAATTTCAGATGAATAGTAACCGAGGGCATTCTAGTAAATTCTAAAACTTTCTCCAAAATTCTACACATTTCTAATTTTTAAATGCCAAGTATATAAATGATACACTATTCATGAATTCCCAAATGAGAAAAGGAGAAAGCAAGAAACATAGATGGAGGAGAGAAGAAAAAGAAGGAAAGAAGAAGAAGAAGAAGAAGAAGAAGAAGAAGAAGAAGAAGAAGAAGAAGAAGAAGAAGAAGAAAGAAGAAGAAGAAGAAGAAGAAGAAGAGAAGAAGAAGAATAATAATAATAATAATAATAATAATAATAATAATAATAAATAATAATAATAATAATAATAATAATAATAATAATAATAATAATAATAATAATAATAATAATAATAATAATAATAATAATATAATAATAATAATAATATATAATAATAATAATAATAATAATAATAATAATAATAATAATAATAATAATAATAATAATAATCTAATAATAATAATAATAATAATAATAAGAATAAGAATAAGAATAAGAATAAAAAGAGAGAAAAAGAAAGAAAATGGGGAAGAAATGAGAAGAAGAAGCAAAGGAAAGAAGATGAGCATAAATCGAGGACTTGGATAATGAAGAATTTCAAGAGAAAGAATGTAAAGAAACTTTAACCCAAGTTTTGAATTTTTGGTGTTTTGATGATTTATTGATAGATGATATTGTTAAATTATAGTATTTGATATTTACATGGGTTTAGTTATGAGAAAATAATGGTTATAAGAAATCCCCAATTTGCTGGATTTTGGAAAATAAGATTGAGTATAGATGATATGATTGGATATGATTTGGCAATGAGAATGATATTGATGGTATTTTGGAGTGAGATTGAGGTTAATTGTTTGTGTGAAAGTATGTGTTAAGTGTCAAGTAAATGAATGTAGGAAAACGTGGAGTTAAGACCATAATTTGGTCTTGCATTGCGACGCAGATAGCTCCGCGTCGTGACGCAATTTGGGGATTATCACAAGAACGTTTCTGGTTTAATTTGTGTCACGACGCGTAAGATTTTTGCATCGCGACGCGCATAGATAAAGTTTGGCAATGCTTCTGGATGATGCGCGTCGCGACACACAATGTCTGCATCATGATACGTGGTCAAAGAATCTCCCAAATCAGTTTCAAACCATCTCTGTATTACCCGAACACGTTAGAGGCTACCCCATAACTCTCGTATCGACTTTTATGTACATATTACGTCATGATAAGAATATGATACCCTCAAAACGATAGTCCTTACTTGAATAAGTAAATTTAGCTTGTTTTCGATCGATATGTTCTTAGACCATTTTCTAATCAAAATCATCGATGATAGATCATCGTAGGAACCACAAGCTCTTCAGCGAAGTGAAAGAAGGCTAGCGGAACTCCAAAATAGTGAGTGGACACACTTTTTCTTAAATTAATTTTACTTTATGATTGTTTTAATTATCAGACTTACATTTTCCGCATTTAGGGTGTTAACCAACCTTTTTTTGCATTTTATTGTAATTAAGTATATTCTGATAAATGTTTTTGAAAAAGATGTTTTCAAAACATGAGTTTCATATTTTCGAGGCATGGAGGAAAAACCCACCTCAGTATATAACTTGATTCAGATATGGAATTGACGGACAGCACATGTGCACATGTAGAGGACTGGGGAGACGGCGATACGTAACGCCCCCATATCCTAGTTCAGGACTATGGATGACAGATGCCCCTAGATCCTAGTTTCAGAGCTTGGAGGATAGAATAGATCTGCACCCCCAGTTCTAGTTCAGTGGCTTGGGGGACGGCGATACGTAACGCCATAAGACCACTAGTTTCAGGGACAATATTGGCATACTTTGGGGGACGGCGATACGTAACGCCCTCATACGTCAAGTTTTTCATATACAGACCAGTATTCAGACATTAGATTTCAGAAAAAGAATTTTCAGATATCAGATTTTCTAGAAACAGTTTTCAGAAATCAGATTTTAGAAACAGTTCAGTTTTCAGAAAGGTTAAGTTTAATAAAAGAGATTTCAGACGAAGTTTTCGGAAAAGAGTTTTCATATAAAGATATTTTTGGAACTTTGGTTTTTTTTTTTTTGCAGTTATTATCGTCCACTCACTTAGATC